>VDFB02351622.1:443488-471059 GCA_007258455.2 Sequoia sempervirens
TCGAGAGAAATTAAATAGGATTATTGTCAAGTATAGATTCCCATTGCCAAGGATGGATGACATTATAGACTGTTTGAGTGGAGAAAAGTATTTCATGAAGATTGATCTCAAGAATGGATATAATTATATCAGAATCAGAGAAGGGGATGAATGGAAGATTTCATTTAAGATTAATGAAGGATTGTATAATAATTCCTTTTGGGTTGACTAATGCACTGGGCAATGTCATGAGATTGATGAATGAATTATTGAAGAAATTCTTGGGTAAGTTTTTCATTGTTTACTTGGATGACATTCTAATTTTGAGTAAGGCTAGAGGAGAAAATTTGTGGCACATTTGAAAAGTGTTGCAAAGGTTGAGGGAAGAGAAGTTGTTGATTAATGCTAAGAAGTTTAGCTTTATGAAGACAAAGTTGGTACACTTGGATTTTGTTATTTCTTCTAAATAATGAAGATGGATCTTGAGAAGGTTAGAGAAATTATTCAGTGGCCTACACTAGTGAACATTGGAGAAGTAAGATCATTCCATATACTAGCTAGTTTCTACCATAAGTTTATCAGAAGCTTTAGTAGAATTTGCACACCTATGATAGAGACAATAAGAAGAGATAGGAAGGACTTTAAGTGGAATCTAGAGTACAAAGAAGTTTTTAATTTTTTAAGCAATAGGTGATAGAGAAACTTGTGTTAGCATTACCTAATTTTGACAAAGTATTTCAAGTTGATTGTGATGCGAGTGGTAATACAATAGGAGTAGTTTTGAGTCAAGAAGGAATACCTATAGCCTATTATAGCCAAAAGTTGAATAATTCTAGAAGAATACATTTATTTTATGATTAGGAGTTCTATTCCATAATTCAAGCCTTGAAGAAGTGGAGACATTACTTGTTTCCTAGGGAGTTTTTGTTGTATATTAATCATCAATTCTTGCAATATTTGAATAGTCAAGGCAAGTTGAACTAGAGACATATGAGATGGGTTGATTTATTATAGAGTTATACATTTGTGTTGAAGCATAGGAGTGGCAAGTCAAACAAGGTTGTAGATGCATTAAGCAAAAGAAGGAATTTGTTGACAAAAATGAGGGTAGAAGTATTGGATTTTGAAGAACTGAAGCACATGTTTGAGGATGACCTAGATTTTACCGAAGCTTGGAAAGCATGTATGGAGCTAGTAGTGAGAGATTGAATCCAATGGTTGGACTATTTAATTCAAGAATATATGTTGTTCAAGGGAAATAAATTGTGTATTCCAAAGATTTCAATGAGGGAGAATTTGATTAAGGAGAAGCATAGTGGAGGATAAGTAGGACACTTTGGAGTGGACAAGATAATAGCTTTGGTGAGTGAACATTATGTTTGGCCACAAATACATAAGGATTTCAAGAAGTATGTTCATAATTGCAAAAAATTTCAAGTGGCAAAAGGAAGTAGTCAAAATACTAGATTGTACAAACCTTTGATAGTATCAGAGAGACCTTGGGAAGATTTAAGCATAGAATTCATATTAAGATTACAAAGAACATAGAGAGGGTTTGATTCTATAATGGTAGTAGTAGACAGATTTTATAAAATGGCACATTTTATTCCTTGCAAGAAGACTAATGATGTTGTGCATGTTGATAACTTATTTTTCAAGGAGATTGTGAGATTGCATGAATTACCTAAGAGTACGGTTTCAAAGAGAGATACCAAATTCATTGGATACTTTTGAAGGACATTGTGGAAGAAGATGAAGATAGACCTGAAGTCTTGTTCAACATATCACCCACATAAAAATGTATAAACATAAGTGGTAAATAGAAGTTTGGGTAATTTGTTGAGATGATTGGTTAGAAATAAGGTAGGAAATTGGGATATAGTTCTACCACAAGTAGAATTTTCATACAATAATTCAGTAAACTGGAGTACAAGGAAAACACCATTTAAGATTGTTATAGGAGTACATGCCAAAGGAATTGCAGAGCTAAGAGACATCAATATGGAGAATAAAAGGAGTGTAGAGGCAAAAGAGTTTGCAGAATTCATGGAAACATTGCATAATCAAGTTCAAAAAGCATTTGGAAGACATGAATAGTAAGTATAAGGAAAATAAAAATGAGCACAAGAGACATAAGGATCTTGTTGTTGGAGATGAAGTGATGGTACATCTAAGGAAGGAGATATTTCCAGTTTGAACATACAATAAGCTAAAGATGAAGTTTGGACCTTGTAAGATTCTAAGGAAGTTTGATTTGGAAATGTATAAGAAGTGGAGTTACCAAAGACCTTTGGTATATCACCTATTTTTAATGTTGTATATATATATATGAGTATCATGAAGGATAGTCAAGTGGTAATAACATAGAAGCAGATTTGAAGGAGCAATTACCACATCAGCCAATGGAGGAGATTGAGTAGATTTCAGATACTAGAAATGGAAGAAGCACTAGGAACAAGCACTACAAAGAATATTTGGTGAAGTGGAAAGGAAAACCAGTGGAGGATTCATCATATATTTCTCAGGTTGAGGTGGACCACTTTGGTTTTGCTCTAGCTCCTGGAGAGTGAGGGACTCACTTTTTTTCCAACCTCAGGTGTCTAATGTAGGAGCATCCCTAGTTGTAAAGTAATCCTATATCAACTAAATTCTTTTCTTGCATTCTAGTATGTATTAGTTTCAACATTTCATTCCACATTTCACTGCATTATCACTTCTCAAATTGTGAAGCAGGATATAGCATCAACACAAAGTCATGTACACCATATCCAAATTTCATATTATTTTCATTCATTTTCATAAAGTTATCACTCTCAAAGTCTCACTATAATTCATAGCCAAAGCACTTGGGGTCAACCTAGTCTAGATTTTATTGTGGAATTATTCCAAAATGTGCAAAGCTTAATGAAGTATCATATAAGCATTTTGGGTCCAAGGGTATCTATCTTGGAGATCCACAATTCATTTCATTTTGTGAAGGATTACCTTTCATGTTTGACGGCCAACCTACATACTTGATCATTCATTGGGGTTTGTAAGCCCTTGAGGCCAATGCAAACCATTATTGAAGCTAGGGAATCCTATTTAAGATCAATTTTAATCATCTGGGAAGTTAGTCATTTAGTTAGTGATATTTAGCTAATTAGAATTTCCAATCATCCTTATTGTAGGACTCTAATAAGGCTTTCAATCAATTGTAATGTTGAATGCCTTTGCAGTAGGCCTGTGAGCCCTAATTATTCACCCATGCTCTAGGTGAGAAAAAAATATTTTTAGAATCTATAGAAAAAAATTGATGAGACTCTAGTTTGCACCATCTTTAAATTCCTCACAGTTTAGCCGCTATAGGTGCCCGAATGTGAAGATTTAGTTAAAAATAATAATTTCAGTGTCCAGTTTGGCCAAAAATTGTAAACCACTATTATGGGATCACCCTGAGGCATATGATGCATGTAACATCACCAATTCAATAAATATCTATGTTCATAGGGTATTTTCTTGTGTTATTTCCACTTTTTTGACTCTCAGATGCACTATTGGATAGTTCTTTCTGGACCCTGCATCTATGACTGCACCACATAGTGATCGACTGATGATGTCCCACTAAAGTGACCATTGTGAAAATCTGATACAAAAGGATAATAGGTAACAAAAACTCCATTTAAGAAGTGTGGAATATTCCTTGGTGCAAGGATTCCCACTCCAATGTGTACAACAACCAAAACATCCCCTAGGCCTCCTAGATAATCATGTCAAACCATTAGACTCACCAAGAACAACACATCAACTTGCAAAACTACAATGTCTAGTAAAGAAGCCATAAGCCATGAATAAATATTGGTGTTCACCTGATACCTATTTGTAGCTTGTACAAATTTGAAGCCCAACACCGTCTTGTTAAAGACTATATTCCATCTATTGTGTAACCTAAAAATTTGTGTAAGTGTTTGACTAGTAATTGCTCCTAAGAAGGCTAATTATTTTTGAGGACTAGTTAGACAAATTGGTGTATTAATTTCCATAACTATTTTCCAACTAGAGTTGTAATCAAGATTATGATGAACTTCATTAGTAATGTCAATTGAATTTATTAAAAAAATTGGACCTTGGTTCTGCATCACACTATGGTGAAGCACAAGCCAATAGTTAAAACATTTAATAGAAAAAATATTGCATAATATGATCAAGGATCTTCATCTTGTTATCTTACCTCGATTTACATGTTTTAAATTTAATTGAAATGCGACTCAAATCACTAATTTCTACTTTCACACTTCATCAGTACATGGGAGAGCCATTGCAAATTTTGTTTGGAATGACATTTGGCTTTAGGCAAAGTACTTTGAAGCATTTCAAAAATATAGAATTAAATGATTTGTTGTACCTTAATCATTATCAATATCCACTAACAAGTTGCAATAAATTTTTCTCACTTCTTATTAGAACTTATAAATATGTTGACACTTGTCATCATTCCAGAGACTTTATGTAGGAATTTAGGTGTGTGGAAAATTCATCTTAGAATAGAATGATATATAACATTTGATATTTTTTCCACCCACATTATGATTTTTATTGGCATACCAATTTAATTCGCCCCAAAAATATTTTATTGGTTTGAATATAGGTCTAATTCACCAACATAAATTTTCATTGGTTTGAGCATAGATTTAATTCACCAACAAAAATATTTTATTGGTTTGAAAACAAGTTTAATTCACTGACATAAAATTTTTATTGGTTTGAAAACATGTTTAATTTGCCAACGAAAATATTTTATTGGTTTTAAAATAGGTTTAATTCGCCAATGAAAAATATTTTTGTGGTTTGAAAATAGGTTTAATTCACCGATGAAAATATTTTATTAGTTTGAAAATAGGTTTTAATTGCCAATAAATATATTTTATTGGTTTCAAAAAAATTATAATTCACCAAGAACTTCTACAAACTTCTAGTGATTACAAAAGATTCACCAATTGAATTTATATTTTTCTCTTAAAAAAAGAAAAATATTTCTAATAAATTAATATATATTTTTTAGAATTATATAAGATTAGCTAGGTTTCTATGCATCTAAGTATTCAGAATCCACAAGCAAGAGAATAGACAACATACCCATGAAAATATGACACAAGATATACCCTGGGAAAACCCTCAAGAGGGAAAAAACCCAGTCTCCAAAAGCATCCGTCTCTCATGTATTATTCAACAATAAAGATTACAATACATTTTCTAAGTCTCCATGAACACCATTGAAGCGACAAGCTCTCTCCAATCAATCCATGCAAACAAGAATGCAACCACACATCCTATGCCATGCTCCAAACCCTCACATATGCTAGCAAGAGCTAACATACAAAATTGTATCTCTCAATAACTACCTTTGTGGTTGCTTTATAAGAAGTAAGCTCCCACAAAACCACTAAGTGGTATTACAAAAAACCATGTGACTAAAACAATGAGATTATAAACCATGTCCCCTTATTTAATATTAGGTGCTTTATCTATTATTTTCCCCAATATTAAATAATTACATTTTTACAACTTAACTTATGTCCCAATGTTACATGCAACATTAAGTGGCCCCAAGAATAATTACATTAAATACATAATGAAATGTGTACAACACACCTTTTCCTAACATTCTCCCACTTGTTGTATACATTGCATAAGGGGAACAAGTAACCTCAAAACATGAATCAAATGAACAATTCATATAGCCACATATACCATCATGGAATTAAAATGCTCCATGTTCTCCATCAAGATACCTGCAACAAGAATGAAAGTGACCAACATCCTAAGCATGAATACTCTCATCCTCCATCATTCCAATGCATAAAGATAAGAACCCGTCCAACAAATAAGCCACACAATCTTTCACAACGAAGCATAAGTCCTGCTCAATTGATATCCCAAAAACATACATTCAATCCAAAAGTATCAATATGCACTAGTAACTGTCAAGATACACAAACCCAAAGCTAAAATAACACCCACATCAAGTGCCAATACATCCAAATGTCCATACCTCCAAGGTATACAAAATATAGTAAACTCATGTCATAAGCATATACACCCATAAAATGCAATCATAAACTTCATGTGCAAAATTTGTCAAAGAATGGCATACACATCCAAGAGCTCCCACTGCATGGGTAATGTAAATTTGAAAAGGATCAAGCATACCAAGTCTACCAATAACATCATATAGAAAGTGTAAACTACATCATATAGTAACAAGGAATCATCCACAATGATATCCAAACTTGTATATCAATAACCTATAAGAAAAATCTCCTACATACACCTCTAAAAGTCAACTGTGTCAAGTATGATCTCCTCCACAACACCCCAAAAGAAAAGCCATAAAAACACCCAAACATTCAATCTCCAAGATCAAAAATTACATATGTATCATGTAATCAACATGAATGTAAACCTCTCATGCCAAAGAAGATCAAACTAAATCCATTTCCAATGAAGGAAATAAGCCCAATACATCTCCTAAAATCAACATCAATGAATGTAATCACAATGCATAAGGAGATAAACATGCCAACACTCAAATGAACCCTCCAAAACCATATATCCATAGCTCAAGATCCTTATGCATGAGAAGATAAAGAATAAAACACAAAGCACCTGAAAGTAACAACGGGAAATACCTCTCAAGTGAAACTACCGATTAGACTGAGAGTGAGGAATGAGAATGCTCCTCCAAGACATCCAAGTCATCATTACTCATCCAAGAACACTCTCCTCATAGTTCCATGTTGAACTCAAGTCCAACCAAGGTGTAGGCTCCTTGGACTCCTTGCTAAAATATCATCAAGAGTAACCATCTCAACACATGTATCTAATCATAAGAGAACTCAAGCCTCGCCTATGTCTCCAAGTATCCATGAGTACCTATAACCAACCAATCCATGAAAAAATCCAAATGCAACATAGCACCATCATGAAGTAATCAAGAAAATGATCAATGTATCCAATACCAAGAGAAAAACTAAGATCAATAGTCAAAGTCCTAATAGTTGAATCAAGAATATAACCATGACATCATGATCTAACCATCTCCTTATAGTAGATCACATGCATAATAACATATATACATCCTAGTATCAAGAGAAAAAATATCATACCAAACTCTAAATGCATATCAAGAGTAAACCATTACATAATAGCAACCACTCTAAACCAAGAAAAAAAACCATATCCCCAATCACATGAAGATAACCTTACCAATGATGCATCCATGGCACTGCCAATAACTCCCACTAAACTATGATACCGAGTCACACATGGCATCATGATGACCATCCTCTCCATGAAAATCATCCAAGTCTACACACACAATTGAAATGTTAGTAACATAAAAAGTAGAACCAAAATCTCCAAGCCAAGAAGATACCTACAATCGCCAAACCATCATAAACATATCCATCACTGCCAAAACCATCACTTTCAAAAGCTCCCACTGAAAAGTGTAATCAAGCTCTCCATGACATCATGATAAAAATATCCTCATGAAGATCAACCAAAGGCCCTCACACAATCAAAGAAATCAAATATAACAAGAGCTCCCAAAAGGAAAAGTAAAACCATGATCCTCATACCACGAAGATACACTGCCACAACCATAATCAGGAACCAATCCAACACCAACAATAATGCACCTGCATAAACCATCATTACATGCCAAAGTCTCTAATGCACAAGAAACATCCATGACACCATAATCACCACCAAATGTAACAACAACTCAACCCACCCGTGTCCACATATCTGCATAATCATAGTAAACTACATAGGTCTCATATCATGACTATGCCTAGTAATACCATCTGATCACCTTCTCAACATGACAACGAAACCTGAAAAACAAGTGACTAAACCAAGCCACCAAAACTAAACATGCATCAACATTGAAATATCAATGGGAAAAGACAACCCATTTCCAAGTCATAAATGCAACTTGTAAGTATAGATCGCCTACAACATTTCACAACTTTTAGATACATCAATGAAGCATATAAATCCAACCATATACTCATAACCATGTCAAATAAGATATTAACCTAAGATGTATAATTGAGCATAAAATGAATCCAACATCAACTCTCCAAGATTCGATCATCCATAAATTCATAGTATCACCATAGTCAAAGAAACCCATAAACATCTTAGATAAAGAAAACAACAAATAAACCATGTCATAATATCTCCAAACTTAATCCACTGTGTAGTGCTCTAAACAAGCTTTCCATTGACTATTTGAAGTCCAAAATACAACTCCGTATGCACTTGAAATGCCCTCTCAAAGCTCAAAAGAAACACCTAACTTCCAACAAGCTAAACACTATCAAAAATGAAAAATATCAGAAAATATCTATCACCACAATGTAGAGCACTAGTTAGCTTTTCAATGAGTCCAAGAAGTTGAAAATCTGACATACTGGGCAAAAGTTATACCCCTTCGAAGTAAAAACACTAGTTTACACCAGAGGCAAAAACAATTTAGCCACCCTTGGTGGCTAGGCGGCGGCCCCACCTAGGCGGCGCCACTCCTTGGGTGGTGGACCCAAAAAAAAAAAAAATTCATTTAATTTCATTTTGCATGTCGACCCCTTTTAAAAAAATTATGTCGGCATGTGTTTAAAATGCATGGCAGATATATTTTATGTAAAATTGGCAGAATTAATATAAATAAAATTTATTTTTGATGCAAAATATGCATGGGACCCTTTTTGAAATTTTCATTTTAAAAACATTTAAAATGCGTTAACTGTTGGTGGAATTTTTAAATAATAAAATTTTGATTTTTTTATGCCCACATCGATGGTGGCCTCTATCTGGTCGGGAGGGCCGATAGTGGTACTATTGGCTCTACTGGCAATACCCCTATCGGCTCTGTCGGCAATACCCCTATCGGCTCTACGGACAATGGAAGATGGAGTACGGGGTGGGTTGTGGGCTCGTCCCCCCCCTCCCCAATTTTGTTATATATATATATATATATATATTTTAAAAAAAAAATCAATCAAACTTTTACATCGGTATTTTTACCAAAAATTTTTTTTTTTTTGCTCAAATTTTTAAATGACGGGAAAAATATATTTTTTAATATTATTGTGATGTTCATACAAATAGGGGTATGGGAATTGTTTTTTTTTCAATTTTTCACAGTAATAGATATAGGTCAAATTATATATCAATTTTCATCTCTCAGCCAACCTGGATCCAACTATGAGGTCTATTTTGGGCTAGAAGATCATCTGTAAATTTCCCCCACAAAACCCCCACTTGAATGCAAAACCAAGAAACCCATTTCACCCAAAAATTCTCACACCCCAAATCCACAAACAACCCATCGAAACAACAAACCTAAAACCCTCAGATCTATAATAAACAACTTGCAAAACCCTCATATCTTGACATGTATTTGATTCTCACATGCAATGCAAAGATTCAAAATTAAACAAGATTTTTCTCAACCAAGGGTTATACAACCATAACCAAAGCTCTGATACCACTTGTTGGAAACTTGTAGCCAATTAAAGACAATTTCCACATACCCATAAAGAAATCTACGCATCTAAGTATTCATAATCCACATGCAAGAGAATAGACAACATACCCATGAAAATATGACACAAGATATACCTTGGGAAAAACCTCAAGAGGGAAAAAAACCAACCTCCAAAAACATCCATCTCTCATGTATTATTCAACAATAAAGATTACAGTACATCTTTTGAGTCTCCATGAACACCATTGAAGCAACAAGCTCTCTCCAAGCAATCCATGAGAACAAGAATGCAACCACACATTTTGTGCATGCTTCAAATCCTCGCATATGCTAACCAGAGCTAACATGCAAAATTGCATGTCTTAATAACTACCTTTGTGGTTTCTTTTATAGAAGCAAGCTCCCACAAAACCACTAAGTAGTATTACACAAAGCCATGTGACTAAAACCATGAGATTACAAACCATGTCCCCTTATTTAATATTGGGTGCTTTATTTATTATTTTCCCTAATATTAAATAATTACATTTTTACAACTTAACTTATGTCCCAATGTTACATGCAACATTAAGTGGCCCCAAGACTAATTACATTAAATACATACTGCAAGGTGCACAACACACCTTTTCCTAATAGTTTTTACACCTTTTCTGAGGGGGGTTCTTAAAATTATCCCTAGCGACAAGTGGAAAAGAAGGCTCTAATCTAGCATCAAAGGAATGTGAAATCATATTTAGAATTCACCTATTGGGGCATAATCACCTAGGGCAACTTGGTCCTAAAACTCCAAATTCATATCATAGGTGCACAGTACTCTACTTGGGCTATTTTTGAAGTCTGAATTTCTCCACGACTTTCCAAATATGTTGTTTGTGCATCAAAATAGTTAATTGCATCATTAGCCCAGTCATTTCATTCCAAATTCCATTCCAAGTTTGGTCAAGGGAAGGTTTAATCACCTTTTTGGTTGTAATTTAGTCTTATATCTTGTTGAAATCCATCAAACCCTTGCTACATCAAATCTTAAATGAAATGTTGTGGAAAAGCCCATCCCATAAAAATACTAGGGGAAGCTCTAGGGTTTCACTTTTCCTGCATTTCATTTTGGTCAAATTGATGTATTTACATTATAGGCCTTCTGAAATTTGAAATATATCATCCTAGACCTAGGTTTAACATTGCATTATTTTGCATTGTTTATTTAGACATTTATTTTTGCATTATAAAAACATAAAAAATTGTGTACAATATTGTATTATAGGTTGCAATAGGGTTAATCTTAGTCATCTTAGGTCTGATTTACATTCCAATGAAATTTATAAATTTGCATTAGGTCATTTAAATCTAAAAACAAATACGAAACTGTTAATTGCATTCATTTAGGGATCTTGTATATAGCTCAAAAAAGTGAAAAATTACATTGTTTTATTTCAAAAAGGGAGATCAACATCATCATTTTCAGATTTCGGAATATTATAATCAGTCAATTATTACATCTTAGATTAGTAAATTACATTTACAGTTATCTTTTATTGCTTTCACATTTTGTAAATTGTTGCACATTTGCATTTTGAATTAAATATGCATAAATTTGCCAAACTCTAGAAAACTATTCACTATCACACCTACATACACAAAAATATAGTAACTTCAAACAATATTATACAAATTCAAATTCTAAATTTTGCAAAAAAATGTGCAAGACATAGTCACCTGGGTGATCTTTTCTAGCCATATTGAGCCCAAATTTTATGCGTAGAACCTTGTCTATGGTCCCTACCTAGATTTGGCCTTCGTTTTTTAATTTCAATCTTTGTTTATTTTTCTAAAGACGTTGTTAGATTGATCCATAGGACATAACACAATGTTCTCATTTCAAAAATTTTGTGTTGTCATAATTCATGTTCATTACCAAATCTTATTAAGTATTTCAAAGAAATTATGTTACAAGCATGTGAAAATGAGTTCATTCCTCCCCTTTTATTAGTTTTCATTGATCCCTCCCCCATTATCTCTCTTATGTGTGAGGTTGGCTTTGTGCAATTGAATGCAATCATTGAAAATTATGATAATCATGTTTTCTCTTCTCTAAATACCTCACCTACTTATAAAGAAGGTACATCTTGGTGTTAGAAGATCAAATAATTGGGCATCATGAGAATCTTGTTTTTTCCTCTCCCCCTACCTCTCTTGCTTGGGAGGATAAATGGTGCAAGAGGATGAAATCATCAATTGATACATTTATTTCATAAGATAGTAAGATGGATTGCACTGTTGAATATGCTAAGTTGTCATTAAATCCCCTCTTGATACAAAATCATCAACAAATAGATAACTTAGTTGAGGTTATGAATGCAAAATTGGCTATTAGATCTCCTCTAATTATTGGACCTCCTAAAAATTCTTTAATTATTGAACGTCCTAAAATTCATCTAATTATTGAACCTCCTAAGTCACCTCTCATTATAGGTCCTCCTAAACAACTTACTAGTAATCATGTGTCATAGCAACCAAGTTATCATGTGGTTGCTTACACATATAACACTAGAAACAATAAGCAACGAAAATAAATTTGAAAATCCATCCCATTACCTCAACCATAGCTCCCACCTGCACCTAACATTCCTCAACATAGTGGTAAGGAATATGATCTTGTTGAGAAACTTTGTACCAACCAAGATTTCTTTGTGGTATTCTATTCAAACATCACCTATTTATCATGGTATGCTTCAAGATGCCTTGCAAAAAGTTTTTTTCCCTCCTAGTGTGCAACCAAATGATGTAGCATCTTTTCTTGAAGCTAATTTGGATATTATCTTTCATCAAAATGAATTAACCCCTTTGTAAATACAAACTAAAATGATTATTTGATGATAATTGTAGTTATTAATAAGACATGGATTAGACATTCCCTTATTGACAATGATTTATGGCTTAATGTTTGTAGTGTTCATCTTTTGGATAAAATTGGAGTAGATAAGACTTTTATTCAACCCGATGCTTTGTCATTCAAAAGATTTGATAATGTGGGAAGACAACTACTTGGTTTAATAATATTACCTGTTAAACTCGGTCCTATGGTGTTACAAACTCTTATCCATGTCATTCTTGACAATATTTAATATAATCTTCTGTTGGGTAGACCATGGATTCATGAAATGAAAGGAGTGCCTTCAATGCTTCATCATTTAATGAAGTACACATTCAACAATTTAAGGTTTACATAGTCAGAGTTGATCCTAAATTTGAGACTTGTTTGCAAACTGAAACATGAACAATGAATCCTTTTAGCACATTAATACCAACTTCAAAAGTGGAACATTTAAAAATTGAAGACAAGGATAAGTACCTTTCATTTGTGACAAAGTTGTTGGATGATGATTGGGGATCATTAGATTTCACACCTACATTCATGGGGTAATACAATATTTCACCATCAAAATTAGAAAAAAGATAAAGAAGCTATGGTGGTATCCACACAACCCATTGATGAATCATCAAGAAGATTTGATTTGATAACTACTAACAATGAGGAAAACACAAATTACACATCTACATATGATGACAATGATTATAAAAAGAAAATTCTTCAAAAGAAATGGAAGCCATTTATGGAAGGGGTTATCAACTTTGAAACAATTTGGCTATAATGGAAAAGGATGTGGTGTAAAAGAATAAGGTATATGTATCCCCATAGAGCTCAATGCATAAGAAACAACAAGAATTCTTGGTTATTATCCTTCAAAAATAATGAAAACATAAAAGATACCTTCACTTAGTCATGCTATATTCTCCCAAGACAAATAACATCAGTTTCTGCTCCTTGCCATGTGGTAGTTGTAGTATCACACAATACTCACTACCATGCATGGGGGTATAAATTAAGTTTTATGAAATCATATTTTTTACACTACAAGGAGCAACATATCATCATCTATTTTGGGCTTGTATTTTTCCTTACACTTGGGGGTAAAGGGGTTAGATAGACTTGTGTTAGGTGCATTCCTTCTAGCAAGGGATCCCTTTTTTATCTCCTTAAAATAAGTACCCTAACATTTTAAGTGGAATTATATAGTCCCACACTAATTGTTTGCATAATAAATGGTCCCTTTTTAGTGATGATATCATACATCTCCTAGAGAGTGTGACCTTTTCAACTAAAGTGTGGCCTTATCAATCCATACTTATGTATCCTTTGTGGTGATATTGGGCTTGATATCCACTAATGATGTGAATTTTCATGGCATATGATGTTCCCTTTGGTGGTAATACTACGACTAGTATTCCCTAAAGTGTGATATTTTATTTCAGGACTTGTCCTCTCTTAGTGGTGATGTCATGTGTGATATTCCCTCAGGTGTGACCCTTCATGTATCAATTAATTCCCCTTTTTCATTTTGTAAAGCACCTTTTGTGGTGTTGTTTATAACACCCCTTGAGGTTTTGGCCTTGTCTTGTTTGTCCTCTTGGGCATTTATGCACATTCTTAAGTGAGTTTTTCATCATTTTCTTGGATTTCTATGCACCTTCTTAGGTGAGTTTTCCATTCACCCTCTTGGAAATTTATGCACCTTCTTAAATGAGGCTTGTTCATCCTCTTGGATGTTAAAAATTTGGCAAGATAATCCATGGATTCAACATAATGCAGATTGTAGGTTCATGAACTTGAGCACCCCTTTTAACATGGTTATTGAGCATAACACAACTTGTTTAACAGTAGAGCCATGTGTTTCATGATTTTATTATCATAATGTTCTAGCTTGCTAGCCTTGTGGAACCCATCATATTGCATGAAAACCTAACCTAATGCAACTTGATAGCTAGTAGATCTATGTATCTTGTGAGTGATTTGGCATAATACAACTTACTAGTCCTCATGAGAGCATTCCTTTGTCGAACATTTATTCAATGGATGATGTTTGGTCTTTAATACAAATTTAAGACTGAGGTCTCTTTTCCTTACCAACACAAATCTCTTTAGTACCAACCCGTGTTTGTGTTTTTCATGTTCATATTATGTTTGCATTATGTTGTGTATTGTGTATTTTATTGTGCTGTGTTTTTTCAATACATATTTTTGTGTATGTTGTCTTACTGCATTACATACATGTGTGTTCCTTTGTGCTTATGTTGGTTTTCCATGGGAGCTTGAATCCTAGGGGCTTGCATACTCCCCCTAGGTTCATTTTCATCTTATCTCTTCAACATTTGGACAATTAGATCTCTCTTTACATATTTTTCTACTTTAGTGTGATTCTGAGCATAAGTTCATACTCTCACTAAAGTGGGGGATAAATTTAGCATTGTAAATTATCACCCATGATGTTTTCACACTATGTTTTACTCCCCCCACTATTTCCACTTTCACTCTTGTATTTAAAATTTACAATAAAGTATTTAGAAAACTACAATGTTAACTTGGAAAGTCCACACACTAATTTAGCCAGCACATAAGAAAAACAATATAATTCTTTACCATTTACTTGGAAATATTTTCTTTGAGTTTTATGCCCAAAGCCCTCTCCATTTTAGATAGAATAGATTTATTTGGTACAACTTTCCCACTCTCATACTCCTAAATCACTTGAGGCCTCTCATTTATACACTTGGCCAATTCAGCTTGGCTCATTTTTTGCTCAAGTTGAGCCTTCTAAATAGCTTATTGAACCTCAGGTGAAATCTTCTATAGTGTGACTGATTCGGTCTCCTCGTTGAGCTTTCTAGCATTGATGGAAGGTTGTTGAACCTTCTTGTTATATCAACCATCAAATTTCTTTAGGGTGGGGTAGATTGTGTAAAGGAAACCCATGGAGCTTCTAAAAGAATAAAAAAATCTAGTGACAAAAGTGTAGAATATGATCTAGCAAAGACATTAGTCAAAGCTTCTACCAAGATGTACATGAAAAAACCCCTATTCATACTAATAAATACTCTCCAAAGTTCCTTGATGGAGATGTGACAGAAGAACCTACAAAGAAGGTTAATAAGCAAGTGTCCATTTCTACATCAACAAACTAGGCTCAATATTCAAATGACTCAACTGATGTGAAAAATGGAGGAAAATTAAATTATGATGAGGTCATTTATGCAAGGTCACCACAAATGTCCAATCTTGTGTTATAGGAAACCCCAACTTGCTTGATATTCTTCTTCCAAATCTCCTCCTCTAAAAATTTTAAAACCCTAAAACAATTGAGAAAAACCTTAACTATAACAAAATTCATAGAATATTAGACAATACAACTCGTACACCTTAATACTACTTTAGAAATCTAGAGATCGTTATGGAAATTGGAATGTATTTTTTTATGTAAATGCTTGGTCAATTAGCGAATGGACTTGTTTGATACATTGTGATGAGCTTTTGTGGATAGCTAAGGCTCTAATAGGAAACTGCCACATATGTGTAGTGTCCAGGTATTTGTCTACCTATTAATAAAAATTCTCACCTGCCCCTGACTCCTCAGTACCATCTTTACTCTGCCTTCACTCCACTACCACCATCCATTATGCTTCATTATTCTATCTAAACCCTTAAGGAAAAAAAACTGCTTCGAACCTCTTAGAGAAAAATCCACACCCACTAAAGTCAGATTACCTTAATAATCCTCATCACAATTCAATTTCCAAAAGTTGGTTAGGAGCTTCATCTCTTCAGCCTTCTTGCATTCAAATTTGTTGTTTCTTATTTACAACGAAACGAATCTTTAAAATATTTCCAATACAACTTGGGCTCTATTTACTGATATTGCTCAACTTTGAGGAAAGCCACATATAATATGCCACACCAAAAGGAATTAGTTACAAAATTCAAAAATCCATGACAACCACATATAAAATATTTCTTATTTGGCAAGGCTATTGACTCAAAAGATATTTATCCAATCTTAGCAAACATTATGAAATTCCTAAAGTAGGGCTAGGATAACTGGGAACTACTTTGTTATTCAACCCATGTCTTTGTAATAGATTATGTTTATGCTGATAAATTTCAATTTTTGAAACTAGGTGGCATAGAGTTTGATATTAATGAGGATTTTATTGCCAATATTATAGGTCTCTCTATGGAAGGAAATAATTTTTATAGAGACAAGAAATAATCAAAGGCTACCATGCAAATTTTCTTCAAAGGGATCAAAGAACAAGACCCAAGGAGGGTGAAGAGTGGTGGGTACCAGCGTAGCTCGCTTAAAGCTCTTTGGGGGGATGTTGCAAAGGAAATAATGAGGTACATTACTCTTGAAGGTTTCTTTTATGTGATAAATGCTTATCATTTTTTTCTCTTGAGCCATTTTCACCATAAGAAGAAATTTTCATTTCATTTTTATCTCTTGGCCTCTCTGGAGTATGGTTTGAAGGATCACAAAAGGAACCCTAAGAATCTAGTGCTACATGTTGGCCTTATTTTTCTTATATCAGATTATGCTAAAGCTTTTGAGGTCTCTAAGCTATCAGTTATCACTCCTAAGGGTAAGAAATAGAAGGTGATTGTGGAATATGAAACTAATTTTGAAGATAAGCCAGCCACTATGAAAGCGAAAAATAAGAAAAATGTCCTAAAGGAGGAATCTGAAATGAAGGAGGATACTGATTATGTACCAGATTATTAGGCATCCAAGGAAGTTTTCTCGCAACCTCTAGATGTAGGTAACTCTAATAAAGGGGTTTCAGGTCCTAACCAAAAGGACTATGAGACCTGTAGTGAGGATATGCTAAAAAACTAGGGAAAGCTAAGCTTGTTGTCCCTTCCACTATCCTTAAGGATATGATTGTAATTGGTAGTGATTTGTCATCCCCTATTTTGGGGACCAAGAGAAAGCAAGTTCTGAAGGAGGGGAGCAATAAGAAAAGGGCTACTATTTCTTCTAGCCAGATGGTGGAGATACAAGCTACTTCTCATTTGAAGTTGGATGGTGGGCAAGGTGCTTTGGACTCTCCAAGTGTGGATGTGGAGGTGCAGAAAAAGAGGTTTGTTGAGTAAATTTCCAACTCAATCCAAAAGATACAAATACTGGTTGTTGTGGATAAAGGTAAGGAGGTTTGTATTAGTCAGGATAAGGTGAGTTCTTCCCAGGAGGATGATGTTGAGGCTAAATATTTTTTTAACTTTGACTGTGAGGATTTTCCCAATGTTTTGGAGATGGATAAGGAGGGACCTATTTGTTTGTTTAAATTGTTTAAATGGGTGTTTCTTGAGCTCAACATGACCAATCTTAGGGTAAGGGGTGAGGTGAGTAAAGTGGGTGAATCTTCGGTTCATAATCAAATTGACAAGCTATTTGATTCATTAAAGACTGTTGTCGAGGAAATGTTGGAGATGAAGTAGATGCTTAAAGATAGAATCCTTACCCTAAAAGACCAATTAGAAAGGATTAGTGCAAATATGGTGAAGGTTGGGGAGGGAACTAAATTTGTTGTGATTTATGAGTCTGTGGGCATCTTTACTCCTATTGAAATGGCCTAGAAATGCAAAGAGACTATTTTTGGTGAGGGTGCTGGTGCTGGTGGTAGGCATATGGAGGAGGAGTTTTTAGTTGATGAAGTTGTTGGGGTGAAAAATTTTATGATTAGTAAGGTAAATGTGGGTGGTTCTGGTGCTAGAATGCACAACAAGACCAAGGTGTAGGCTGGGGCCCCTACTAATTATGTGTATGAAGCTATGGATGATAATTAGAAGACTACAACGAGCAATATGGAAGTTGTAGATGTCTTGAAGAATATGTAGTTTTGTTGCTTTTTTCCTTCCTTTTTTGGCTGTTGTTGTGCTAATGGATTGATGTGTTTTGGCTGTTGTTTGCTCTATTTAGTTTTCTTTCACTTCAATAGGTCTTTTTTGTAATGGGTTTTAGGGTCCCATCAAAACCTGTTTAACGCTAATAAAAAACTTTCAAGTTTTCATTTATGTGATAAGCACAATGATTTTGTGATTTGGATTGTAAGTTCCATTTGTTAGAAATGCAATTTACTATAAAATATTACTCTCAAAATCTGTGTTTCCCTCACTAAATATTTAGGCCTTTTTTTTTTTAATTACTTTTTAATGTAATTTTAAATTAAATTGTAGAAAAGTTGTTATTCATTATTGTAATAAATAATTTGTTGAATTTTGCTTTATTAGTGTTATATTTTAATTTTTTTGATGAATATGATAATCTGTGTTGCTTTAGTTTAATTAATATTTTAATCCTCACTTTTATTACTATTTAGGTTATATTTTCATTTAATCTATTTAATTTAGTTTATACAAATTATTTTTTTGTACAAATGCATTTCTTTTAATTACTTATTTTAAATAGTACTATATTTGAATTACAATATAATGCATATTATACAGTTATAGTTATTCATTTTTAAAGTAAAAGAATTTACTATAGTTTTTCTATTTTTTGTAACAAAATAGTTGTCTTTCAAAATGGAAATTACATATAGTATACTATTTACCAATTTATAGAATTTATTTCATTTAGGAATGGACAATTCTCATCAACAAAGAGAGATTATTGAGATCTCAAGTATTGAAATTTCACCCATGCTACCAACCAACTCATCCCCATCAATCAATTCGAATGGCATTTCTACAAGCCATGTAGAGGGTTTTGCAAATAGCATAACAATTAGTTTCCTTGAATTGCTACAGCAAGCAAAGACCATAGTTTTGAATGTGCAGAGTGTGAAGGAAATTGGCATTCAATCAATGGAAATGACAGTACATGAGTTCCACTCAACTTGCGAGAAGTTGGCTTCCTTCTGTACTTCCCTTCGTGAATTGCAAATGGATGAGTACTATGCACAAGGAACTTCTGGCTACATTAAACAAGTGTTTCAAAATTACTTAAGTGATGTCTAATATACTTTTTCTATATAGATATGTATGTAGTGTGAAGTAAACATGCAACTATGCCTTGTAAGCTATTTTTTGAATCCATACAAGGAATGTAATGTTGTAAAAGGTACAAACAAGGCAACTTGCTTTGCATGAGAAGTACATTTTGAAAAGTACTAGAATATAATGTAATACAATTTTGATTGAAAAATATATATATGCTATGTGCTATTGTAAACTGTAAGCTTTTTTTTGAATCCCTACAAGGAATGTGAGGTCATAAAAACTACACACAAGGTAGCTTTCCTTGCATGAAAAGTAAATTTTGAAAAGTACTAGAATATCATGTAATACACTTTTGGTTGAAAAATATATATGCATATGTGCTATTGTAATAATATTGTAAGTTTGTTCTTAGCTTGTACTTTTACTTTTGGTATCTTTACTTACCTCATATGTTACATTTCTATTACTTGTTCTCCAATAATAAATCCCATCTTTTATTATATACAATAAAATAGTACTATCTCTCACAATCGTACATACAACTGTTCGCTTCAAAAGGAGACAATACCACTCATTGAATTTGCATGATCATTTTCATTTTCTTCCAAACAAAAAAGACACCAAGTGGAAAGAAAGGAAAGATAAGGAAATTATCAGTGTCTTCCCTCATTTTAGTGCTATTCCAAAGGAGTGCTCAAAACATTTTGACACATTTTGTTGGAGCAAACTACTTCTATACAATCATTTTCGTAACATTGTCATAGACATAGGTATCGACAAAGAAATAATTGTTGAAAATTGGAAGGAAATAATATACAAAAATATCCAGTTTGGCATATTGAACGAGTAATCAATACGAAGGTTTGTGATGAAGAGGAGGAGCTAGAAAATGAAATAGATCTAGGGAATACAATATAAATGAATGAATTGGAGCTGATATCACAAATGGGTCTTACTTGTGGTGGAAACCTTAATTCTTTTGAAATGCTTGGAAGACGTGACTTTGATAATATCAACAAGTTGAATGAGTATACAATACCTCAAAATTTTCATGATGATGCAAAAATTTTATAAGAAAAAACAAGATATCCCAACAAGATGGCCAAACAACATTTGAATTTAATGAGCTCCCATATCCACTCTCTCCCAAACAATAATTATCTCTTACCATTGTTCTAGAACATTACAATGATAGATCATTCAATAAACCCTTACACATGCTCATACAAGGAACAACAGGTACATGAAAATCCTATCCAATTCATTGCATTAGACATTCACTTTTGAGTTTAGTATCAAAAGAATATAGCCCACTCCTTGTTGTTGCTCCTACAGGAATCCCAACTTTCAACATACATGCATTGACTATACATTCAACCCTAAATATTCCAATAAAAGAAATTCAACCATTGAAGGATCAGTCACTTTCAATTTTTCAACAAAACATGAGACACATAAAATACCTCCTTATTGATGAGATGAGCTACATAGGCCCAAAATTACTCTTGAAAATAGATACTAGGCTACATGAAGCTTTCCCCCACCATCAAAACTTGTGTTTTGGTGGAAAATCTATCATTCTTGTAGGTGACTTGGCACAACTGGCCCTTATTATGGACAAACCTATCTACGCCTCACATACAAATACAAAAGACCTATGGGAATAATTCACTATAATTGTTACATTAGAACTAATTTTCTATCAATAGTGGGATTCTCAAACACAGATTGACTTCTGACGAACTCTAAAAAACATTCTTAATGCATAACCAATTAAACAAGATTGGGAACTACTAATGAATAGCACAAACACATTACTATTAAACAATGATAAAGAATCTTTGGACAAATCAATGCACCTATTTCCTACTAATGATTTAGTTAGAACCCACAATAAAAAATGTTTCAACTATTAAATGTTCCTATTGCACTTAGTGTTGCAATAAAAACATCCACAAAATCAACCATTGCTAATGACATTGTCCAACTTCCCCAAGAACTGTTTACTTTGTAGAGGCCAACACATCATGTTAAATACAAACTTGTCGCCTTGTCAATGGTTCTCTTGGAGAGTTCTTAGATATTTTCCACACAGATAGCTCTAAACCCCCAGATTTACCATTGTATGTAGTAGTGAAATTTGATACTTGTAATGGCCCACCTTGAAATGTAAATGCCCCAACAACTATACTAATAACTCCTATATCTCTAGGTATGCGTAGACAATTACCACTATGCATGGCATGGGCAATTACCATACACAAATCCCAAGGTTTAACACTCAACAAAGCTACAATTGATATAGGTAAAAAGAAAGACAAGGCTTAACTTTTACAACTATATCTAGAGTGAAATTAATAGATGGCCTTAGGATAGATCCACCATTTTCTTTCGATCAATGTTCAAGAATGAAAAATAATCCATACACAATTATCAGGAAAAAGGAAGAAGTACAACAACCACATCTCTCATTATGATGAGTGCAAGTACACATGGAATTTCACCCTTATCTGCATATACTTTTTTTTTCTATTTTACTTACCATCTCCATACAATATAAATTACTTTTTCTATACTAACACACAGCTTCATCAAATGCAATTTGTTGTTGTAAATTCACATAGTTTTGCCTCAACTGCATCAATCATACTACTGATAAATTATTTTCTAACCAACAACTACTTTCTCTTTTAATGCAAATTTTACTATTTATATATTACTAGCTTAGCATTTCCGATGTGGGTCTGCTAACTTTTTCTTTGAGTGTGTAGGGAAAAAAAACAAGAAAAAAGAAAGAAAGTACCAACTTCATTTGTATTGTGGGTCCACTAACTTTTTCTTTGAATGTGTAGGGAAAATAAAAAGAAACAGGAAAAAAAAGTACCAATTGCATTCCATACTAGCACAAGGAATCATCAAACACAGATTCAACACAAACTGAAATAACAAAAAAATTGTCATTGAATTTTCAATTTGAAAATATGTAATAGAGACATTCACAATTAAACTTGTTGTACATATTTCATTCAATTTCAAAACTCTCCAAATATGTATTACAAACATTTTGTATATAATGCAAACAAGAATGTATATATCTAACAATACACTTCCTTTAAATGTTTACTTCTATATATTTTTCTATCGGCGTAACCCTTGCACCCCCTGGTGCAAGTGCTAGTAGATATGATAATTTAGTGTTTGATTTGGGTCATTTATGTAGAAGATCTAATTAAAGTTATAAATATGTGCCCATATGTTTACCCATTATAATTCTTATTCACCGTACAACTGATTTATTAGTTATAATTCGTAGATACAATTATTATGAAAATCTAGTTCATCAAATTTAAATTCTCATTAATTCCATGTTGACCTAACTCAAATTTATTACTATTATCTATCATCTTTTGTGCTAATTTACTTGAATTAAGGTCTAGGATGGCATAGAAAAAGATATGCCCTAGGACCCTAGGGAATAAATCAATAGTCATAGGATGTTTAGGGATCTAAATGCATCATCATTATAGCATCAAATTCACATGCAATAAAGGAAAAAATAATCATAATTCAACCAAGCCTTGTTCCCGCAGAAACGTGGTAGCGCCCCGGTTTTGCTGCAGAAACGTGGTAGCGCCCCTGTTTTGCTGCAGAAACGTGGTAGCGCCCCTGTTTTGCTGCAGAAACGTGGTAGCGCCCCTGTTTTGCTGCAGAAACGTGGTAGCGCCCCTGTTTTGCTGCAGAAACGCGGTAGCGCCCCTGATTCGCTGCAGAACGCTGCCTACGCCCCTGATTTTTGCTGTCAACCCCCCGAAAGTACCCCATTTGGATTTATTTAGCCTCTAAATCACTACTTAATCATTCCCAACTATCATCCCATTATCCTAAGCCTCCCAAAACCTCCATTTCATCCATTTAAACCCCCATTCTACCACCCCAAATTTTCACAAATCACTTCTAATCTACCTTTTCATTTTAATTTTCCATTCACAAGTCAATACCCTCACCTAACAAACATTACAACTTTACCATTCACACCTCCTAGACACCGCCCATAGCCAAACCGCCCTAACCTTGCATTATAAAGTGATTATCTAAATTGACTATAGCGCTTGAACTTGATTATTGGTCTTTAACTTCAACCCCAATCAATTCGCCTCCATCTTGAGGTGAATTCGGTGTTGCAAGTTATCATCCTTGGCCCAATCAATCCATTCCTAGCTTAAGGTGGATTCGGTGCCGTAATCATCCTATCAATCGATCAAAGCTCTAGTGTTACTAAAGGTAATCTCACGTGATCAAGTTTGAGGTCTCTCTCTTATGCCTTCCAATCCTATCCAATCTAATCCAATCAAGTCTAATCCAATCAAACTCAATCAAATCCAATCCTATCCAATCTAATCCAATCAAGTCCAACCCAATCTAATCTAATCTAATCCAATCCAATCTAATCAAATCCAATCCAATCAAATCCAATTGAATCTAGTCCAATCCAATCAAATCAAATCCAATCCAATTCAAGCCAACCCAATCTGATCCAATCAACCTTATCCAATCCAATCTAATCACATCACCTTCGACCCAATCAATCTACTTCCATCTCGAAGCAGATTCGGTGTCGATCGTCAGAATTAATCCCATCACATCATCCAATCATCCTAATCTGAGCTTTAGTCCAATATGAGCTGGACCAAAATCCCAATTTGAGCTTTAATCCGTTCCCATCCAAAATCTTTTATCCATCCTCTTTATCCTTTCACCATCATGAATCCCCATCCTCCATCAATAGTAGTCAAGGGAAACCTTAATTACATGGACAACGATAACGAAGGTCTTGTTGATCAAGAGGAATATGACATAGACCCCCTTGACACTATCATTGCCAACAAGCTTTCTCCACCCACTCTCCACAATCCAATCACCCCTTCCAGTTATCCGGTTATGTCTTCATCCATGCCTAATCATGTTGCTTCTACTACCTTTGACAAGGGATATCCATCGTATCCATCATACCCTTCATCTACATCATCCTCTTATCCAACACCCGCATCCTCTTATCCTAGTCCACCATCTCAATACCCCTATCCTAATCCCCCATCCACATCCTCCTATCTAAATCCTTCATCCGCATGTACCCACTACCCTAATCTTCCATGCCAATCTATGCACTCTAATCCTACATTTGTACCTTCCTATCCTAATCCTACATCCACACCCTTTTACCTTAATCCTACATCCATGTCTCCTCATCATAATCCATCATCCCAATACCCTTATTATAATCCATCCTCCACATCCTCTTGTCCCACTACACCACCTATATCCTCTTGTCCTAATCCACAATTCATGTCCCCCTATCTTAATTCATCACTCCAATATCCTTACCCTAATCCTCCATCCAATAGTCCTCCATCCAATCCCATTCATCCATCCCATCCTAGTCCTCCATCTACTCCTAGTCCTCCATCCAATCCCATTCACCCATCCAATCCTAATCCTCCATTTACTCATAGTCCTACATTCAATCCCATTCCTCCATCTAACCCCAGTCCACCAATCCATAATCCCTCACCCATTTCTACCACCCTAGCCAAGCCAACGATATGCAAGTCTTTCGTTTCAAAAGTTCTCCAAGGACTAATTACAAAGAAGCTATCCCCAACTCCACATCCTGAAGTCATGGAAACATGCCATCCCAATCCATCATCCACGGTCACTAGTGATGAGATCCTTCTCCATACCACACCTATTATTGATGTTACCACCCCTAGCACTGATCAAACCATTGAAACCATTGAACCCCCATCTCCTACTGCAAGAACCATCGAATCCATCGAAGATACCCAAATCCAATCCACTCCCTCTACTCCTAGGTCTACCCAATCTATCGAAGATACCCAAAGCCAATCCACTCCCTCTACTCCTAGGTCTACCCAATCCATTGAAGATACCCAAATCCAATCCACTCCTCCCACTCCCAGTAGCACCAAAACCCATTCCAATGAACCTCATGAATCTTCCATCCCTCCATCTTCCCCACTTGAAGAGTCCCGACAAGAGTCCATTACCATGCCTCCCGCACATGATGAGTCATGCCAAGAGTCTAATCCAAAGCATGCCAACATATCCCCTTCTCTAGATCAAGATCCTACCATCCCATCTAGTCCACCTCAAGACCACAGTCCCCCATCCATTCCATCCCATGATCCCCTTGTCATTCAAGCTCCCACTACTCCATCTCCATCTCCATCGCATGAGCCTACTACCACAAATCCAGATCCTATCATGGTCCCTACTCCCTCCCCGATGCCTAGTCCCCCTCGCCCCTTCCCTCATAACTCCCCATCAACGCCAAAATGCTATCCCCACACCGCATCCCCTTGGTCCCTTCACACATTCTCCACAGGCCCCCTTTTGCAGAAGAAAACAAAGCATATACACCAACCCTCCTCTTCCACCTAATAATGAACTCGCATCATTCTTCCAAAATAACAAAAATCCTGCCCTAGATCGAATACTCAAGAAAATAAACTATCAAGGAAAAGGTTTAGGCCTTCATGAGCAAGGTATTATAGAGCCCATCCAAGCTAAAGAAAATTTGTATCTGCAAGGTCTTGGATGTACTACTCACGACTCGCAATCCAAAAATGTTGGTACAACCTCTAGGCGTCCTCAACGAGCCTTTTCCAAAAGAAATATCGGCTCTTCTCATCGCCCCACCAGATCATATGTGGCCATCCCTCATCCTCTATCGTATCACCTCAAAACAACTGTCCATCTTCCTCCTTCATTTGCTCCATCCATTTTGGGTCCTTACATCCCTCCATCTACCATCTCTAATCCTCCATCTACCATGCCCTTGTTTCCTCCAAGTCCTACGTCTATTTTGGGCCCCTATATCCCAAAATCACCCCCTCCATCTCATCCTATCCATCCTTTCATCCATCCATCACCTATCCATTTCGCCCATCATAACTATCCCACTCTCATGTTCCCTGATCAGGATCAACAAAGGCACGTACCTGTATATCATCCATCCACATATCATCCTAAAAATCCTACCTCCATCCCTCCATTTATGTGTCCTCCACATCATCCATCTCCTCACACCCATCCCATTGCTACTAAAAGCACTTTGGTTGTTCAAGGAAAATGCATCAATCTAAACATCCACATGAATCTATGGCTCCCCATGTCCCTCTAAAAGACATGGTGAAGAGAAGAAAAAACTAAATCTAAATCAAATCCGTAGGCAACAAAGACCCACCAAAGCAAAGATCAAAACCATGTGGATCCCAAAGAAAAAAGATGCAATGCCATCACATGAAAAATCAGTAAGAACATCCAAAGTCGCTAATCCACAAGCTAATCATACACCCCTTTCATCTCCTACATCTGTCTTGGGTCCCTATGTCCCAAAATTCACCATTCCATCTCCTCCATTATTCCCACATTCTCCATCCCTTAATCCTCTTATTTTTCCACATCCACCACCACATGTGCCAATGTTGGTCCTGAACGCATCTCCCCATCATATATCCACCCCATCATTCCATCCATACCCTTCGCAGCATCCCATCCATTATTCCATGTATCTCCCCTCTCAAATCCCCCTAATTCATCCTCTTGCATAAGGTTGTACCAACATCCAATAGTTGGTTTGAACATGGGCTCTTAACACCTTGATCCTTATCACATGTCCTTACCCATCTCCTTCTGCATAACATCCAAAAAGTTAAAAAGTCAAAAAGTCAAAAAGTCAAAAAAGTCAAAAAAAAAAAGAGAGAAAAAAGTAAAGAGAAATAATTCGTCCAATGGTGAAAACTTGGCAAACAAGCGCCTTGGATAAGTACCATGATGAAAACCTGGCAAACAGGCGTCATGCGTAAATCCCCATCTACACTTGGGGGCAACTTCCTGACATGCATTCCCTCCATCCACTATGCTTCTAGCTATGCACCCGTCTTCCTGTTATCCATCATCTTCATAAATCCCTCCATCCCTCCTATTTTCCGCATCCTACCATCATATCTCATTCCCTCCATCCTTCTTGTGATCTTGATCAAAATGGGGGCACCTATTTATGCATGCTTTGGACACCTATTGGTATACATTCCCTTCACCCATGCTCTATCATATTCCTTGGTCACCCATCATGTCCTCCTTCAGTTATCTCCTTTTATCTTCTCATCCACTCGTCTTACGGCCCTCATGCCTCATCATATATGACATAT
>VDFB02351622.1:478424-558071 GCA_007258455.2 Sequoia sempervirens
CTCCACATGTCAAGATGTGAGGGCTTGTGGGTTCTCAACCCACCATAGCCCTTCATCTTGGCCTTATTGGATCAATCTTGACCCTTGAATTCTCTAGAGAATTCAAATTCTTCTATAAATACCCCCTCCTCAAGGGCATTTCCACAACACTTAGCTATCTTGCACCCTTATGCTGTCATTTTGCATTTACAACACTTCTTCATTTGAGCAACCTCATGCTGCTAAATTTCCTTCTCCACAACAACACTTAGATTTGAGCAACCTCATGCTGCTAAATTTCCTTCTCCACAACAACACTTCTTCATTTGAGCAACCTCATGCTGCTAAATTTCCTTCTCCACAACAACACTTAGATTTGAGCACCCTTATGCTGTTATTTTGCAACACTTTTCACTTCCATACCTACATGCTGTCCATTTGAATCCTCAAGCATTTGCAATCAACTAATCATCTTTGCTAGTCATCTTGCCTATAGAATCTTGCATTTTAGTCATTCAATCTACCACCTAAGGAGCACACAAGCTATTCAAATCGAAGGCTAATCAAGGAGCAACCAACAACAAGGAAGGTGATATTGTCCTATTTTGTTTATCTATTTCCTTTCTTATTCTAACTCTCTTTTGGCTAATCTTGAGGTGTCCTTGGTGTTTTTTCTTTCATGTTTCTTAGTTAGATTCACACATTTAGAGTAGCATAAAACATCGAGGTATACAATTACAACCCCCCAAAATTCACAAATCAAACTTCAAATTCATAACCATTACCATTTAAATTGACAACTCCAAATATTAATTAAAACAATTCAAACAAACTTAAACGCAATTAAAAAAAAATAAAATCCATAATCGTATTTATTTTCTATCATTACAATTCATAATTACAAATTTTGGTTCAAATATCTAAACACTCCCAAAATTCTACTCTTCCTCACTATTCCTCCAAACCTACATGTTTGCAAATTAAAAATGTTATTCAAATGGTTGTAGCTGTCATTGTTCCCCCTTTGTAGTCTCTATATAATCTTTGTGCAACCCCTTAATTTTTTTTCCATACCCCTTCTCTAGCTTTTATTAAATTTGCACTTGTATTGTTATTTTTCCTACAACTCTCCTTTTTCTCTAGCTACCCAATCCATATATCTTCCACTGCTATCACATAGTTGTTACTTTTTATTTTATTTTATTTATTTAATTCTTTTTTTCTATTCTTTCCTCTCCCATGTGACCCATGGGTTCTTGGTCTTTTGGTTTTTCTCATACATTATTATTCTCTTCCAAAAATGGCATGGTCTTTATTTTTTTGGTCTTTAATTTGATTAAATATTTCAAATCAAAGCCTCATGCTGCTGGAAAGACATCAAAATAATAAATTTCAACAAAAAAATACCTTATAGAGCTAGAAAACTTCAGTTATGCCACTAAGACGGGTACCAAAATTGAAAACCAACGCCAACCATAACTTTTTTTAGAAGCTCAAAACTTCACAAAAATAGACAAGAATGAGCATCTCAACATTCCTAAGACCTCCTCCAAAGTGTTTGATCTCAAATTCTATAGAACTCCAAAAATTATTTTTTTCCATATATCGCTAGCCAGAATAGAGAAAATTGAGTTCTTCCAAACTGTAGAGAATCTATTTATGGAACCTTCACCAATATGAGAAAAATACATCCTTTAATTTCTCTATAAAAGGAATTATGAACAACCATCATAGATTTCAAGTAACAATTGTTTTTGTGTATGATGTTGATTGTGTTCGCCTGGATGTTACTACATCAGACATGCTAGGTAGGAAAATTGTGAGCATAGGCTCACAAACGTGGAGTTGAGTAGTTAGACTACTCTTCCAAGTTGAATGCAACCAACAACAAACTCCATTGCTAAATCTCATGCACCAATCTATTCCTTCTTCCTTTTCTTCCAACATCTCGATGGAACACTTGTCATCTTTCTCCAACAAAGTTGCACTCTCTTCTTCCTTCCCCTCGTGGACTCATGTCCACCATGAACTGACCCCCTCCACCAAATACTCTCCACACTTTTCTCATTTGTGAGATTCATCCCACCGTAGGCTGACCACCTCCACCAAAATCCTGTAGTAGCCTTTATAATTTCTATGCACAAACTTGCACCATCTAGACACCAATCTGCATCTACAAAAATCTCCATTTTCTCTACATGCTTTGGTTCTCTAACCATCTATTCTTCTACCATCTTATCTAAAAATAGAATATTATAATAAAATAGATTTACCTCATCTTTGTTCATAGCTGCAACTTGTATTTCCTCCCCTTTCATTGTAACGTGCATATTCTCATCTTCATCAACAATCTTCTCAAGCCACTCTTCTTCTATCATCAAAATATTTGCTAACAAATCATCTTCTCCATGCTCTACTGTTGTAACCTCTTCATATTCCATTACTAGATTTTCATTTTTCTCCTCTTCAACTACCTCTACTGCAGGATCTTCACTATTCACTCTATCCTCATCTTCTTTCCTCATGTCTTTTTCCATCTTATCCAATCGCTTGTTTATATTTTCTATCATCCTCCATATCATGGTTTCTTCATACCATCTCCATGCTTCCCAAATCATGAGCCTCTTCTTTATGACAATACCCATCTCATTTGCTACATTCTTTCGTAACTCTCACACTTCTTTTCATGGCTCCCTAGCTCTCGATTGCTTAGGTCTTCTCTCTACTTGCAAAAATCCTCACATGAGTTGTTCTTTACCACCTTCTACCCTCTACTCTACCCATAGGTCCTAGTGGATTCTCTCCACTCTCAAGATCTCCTACTCTAGAACCAATTGATGCAGGAAAGATCATGACTCCCCATAATTCACATATCAAACTTCAAATTCACAACTATTACCATTTAAATTGACAACTTCAGATGTCAATTAAAATAATCCAGACAAACTTAAATGAAATTTAGAAAAACAATTCCATATTCGTATTTATTTTTTATGGTTACAATTCACAATTACAAATTTTGGTTCAAATATCTAAACACTCTCAAAATTCTACTCTTCCTCACTGTTGTTCCAGACAAACTTAATTGAAATCTAGTTCAAGTATGATATTTTTGTAACTTATAATTTTACTTTTAGATATGTGATAACTATGTTTTCACATAGCAATGAGGAAGAGTAGAATAAATTTAAAACAAGGATACACTTAAGATTCATATACATACTGAAGACATATGATTTCTACATTATTCCAGATACATGGCAATTTTGAGTCCCCAATTTCTTGTACATTCGTGATGAATGGAAGCCGTCCTGCACAAGACAAGTAGACAGGTATATCATACCTTTCGTTTTGGTTGATTCTAGTTTTTTATGCCATGAAGGATGATGAATCACAAGTACTATGAAAGTGTGTCATCAAAAAATATGTGCCACTACCCTTATTTTAAAAGGAAATAAGACTATCAAGGACTTATGGTTGAATGTGTCAAAGTGTAAGAATACATCAAAGTACCTAATACAATCATAGTTAGAGGCTAAGGATAAGGGTTGATGATAATCCATGGTGAAAGAATCACACAATTAAGCACTGCTAATATGGATAGGGAATGGATATACTAATAAGCTTTATCTATCTAATATGAAATAGGAAATTATATCAAAAAATCACATTCATAAAACTAGTAAGAATGATGAGATTCAAACCCTAGTTCAATCAAGTAGCCTTAAGGATGAAAGATAAGACACTAGCTTGGCACAAACCTTAATTGTAGATGATAAGAAAGCATAGTTATCACATATCTAAAAGTAAAATTATAAACAAAAATATCATACTTGAACTAAGAAAAATAAACAAAGTAAAATAATTAAATTTATTCTACTCTTCCTCACTGTTGTGTTTTAATTTGAATTTGAAGTTTTTTGGCTGTGTTTTGAAAAATTTAGTTCCTCACATTATATGGATATTTGCTTAGAGGCACATTTTGTATTTAAAATTTTGGTAAACTTCCTACTAGTACTATAATTCTGGTTCATGTATCTTATGTTTATTTCAATACTAACATATAAATATAGGCTATGGCCTTTTATTGAGAAAAATATATTAATATCCTTATTATATTATTATATATATTTATAACTAATGAAATTTATCATTATCAAGTATTTGGAAATAAAATATTTTATTTTTCCAACCAATACATCTAATTTTTGAAAGCAAAATAACCATAAGACAATATTTTATTGTTCCCAATTAATTTTACTTTTGAAAACATAATAACATAATCATCCACAAGACATAGTCATCGTTTAAATCAAAGGATACACTTAAGATTCATAGACATAAATTTAAAACATTAAGGAAGAGCAGCATGTAAGACAAGGATACACTTAAGATTCATATACATACTGAAGATGTATGATTTCTACATTATTCCAAATACATGGCAATTTTGAGTGCCCACTTTCTTGTACATCTGTGATGAATGGAATCCGTCTTGCACAAGACAAGTAGACAGGTATATCATATCTTTCAATTTGGTTGATTCTAGTTTGTTATGCCATGAAGGATGATGGATCACAAGTACTCTGAAAGTGTGTCATCAAAAAATATGTGCCACTACCCTTATTTTAAAAGGAAATAAGACTATCAAGGACTTATGGTTGAATGTGTCAAAGCATAAGAATACATCAAAGTCCCTAATACAATTATAGTTAGAGGCTAAGGATAAGGGTTGATGATAATCCATGGTGAAAGAATCACACAATTAAGCACTGCTAATATGGATAGGGAATGGATATACTAATAAGCTTTATCTATCTAATATGAAATAGGAAATTATATCAAAAAATCACATTCATAAAACTAGTAAGAATGATGAGATTCAAACCCTAGTTCAATCAAGGAGCCTTAAGGATGAAAGATAACACACTAGCTTAGCACAAACCTTAATTGTAGATGATAAGAAAACATAGTTATCACATATCTAAAAGTAAAATTATAAACAAAAATATCATACTTGAACTAAGAAAAATAAACAAAGTAAAATAATTAAATTTATTCTACTCTTCCTCACTACTGTGTTTTAATTTGAATTTGAAGTTTTTTGGCCGTGTTTTGACAAATTTAGTTACTCACATTATATGGATATTTTCTCAGAGGCACATTTTGTATTTAAAATTTTGGTAAACCTCCTACTAGTACTATAATTCCAGTTCATGTATCTTATGTTTATTTTAATACTAACATATAAATATAGGCTATGGCCTTTTATTGAGAAAAAAATATTAATATCCTTATTATATTATTATATATATATTTAAAACTAATGAAATTTATCATTATCAAGTATTTGGTCCAACCAATACATCTAATTTTTGAAAGCAAAATAACCATAAGACAATATTTTATTGTTCCTAATTAATTTTACTTTCAAAAACATAATAACATAATCATCCACAAGACATAGTCATCGTTTAAATCAAAGGATACACTTAAGATTCATAGACATAAATTTAAAACATTAAGGAAGAGTAGCATGTAAGGCAAGGATACACTTAAGATTCATATACATATTGAAGATGTATGATTTCTACATTATTCCAGATACATGGCAATTTTGAGTCCCCACATTCTTGTACATCCATGATGAATGGAAGTCATCCTTCACAAGACAAGTAGACAGGTATATCATAGCTTTTGTTTTGGTTGATTCTGGTTTGTTATGCCATTAATTTACATAAGGGCATTCCCTGTCCTTGAAAAGCTATAATTGTAGCCATGGCATAATAAGTTTGTTTTCCAACCAGTTCAGGCATGTGGAATCCTCAGAAGTATCAATCTAGCTACACACATAGTACTTTTTATTTAGTTTTAAATAGTTGACCCTAGAGCTATGCTTAAAGACCAATGAAATTACCAATTTCTCATACTGATATTTCCTTCTTTTCATTCTTATTCAAAAGCATGCAACAGATAAATTCTGAGGCATGTACATTCTATCATGTTTTTGGTTTTGCTATGATTACTGATATATGTAAGGAAGCAAAGGTGCGTGGAATAGCTTCCTACGCTAATCTTTAGAGGATGATTATGCAAATTCAACTAACTATTACAAAGATTTCAATGGACAAATAAACATGCATAAATGAAATATCACAATAAACACATAACACAGTAATTACCGTGAGGAAACCCTTCCGGGAGAAAAACCCCACCCTCCAAAACCCGCACAATGTATTATCAAATCAAGAAGATTACAATACACTTGCAATGCAAGTTCTTACAGGAGCGCATCACCACAACTCGAACTCGAACTCGAAGAGACTCCTTCTAGCACCCAGTCTTGCAAACTAAACTTGATAATACAAACACCTCCCCAAGCCCTCATTTTATAGTGATTTACAACCTAGAAACCATTTGTGGTTTTACAAAACCATGGGCCAAAACCATGGGCAAAACAACCATGCCACATGTTACCCACTTGTCATTTGTAACTCCAAGATGGGAAAACAACCAAGTTAAAATAGCATTTTCGTCCATAATTTTGTCCTCTAGTTTAGACCCCCATAAAATTCATACAATGAGTTGTTTATACTCTAAAAATAGCCCTCCTATATTCTACTAGGGACAAGGCACATTTTAACAACTCATACACCTTTTTCCAACACATAAACATGTGGAGAACTACCACAAACAAATTTTAGAATTTTCCAGAAAAGCTTGCAAGGTTGAGACACAATTCTCAACATTCTCCCACTTGTCGAACACCTTGCAAGAGTTAGGGGATCCAAAGTGTCATGGACTTAATTGCTAGGGGTCAAGAGCCCCATAAACTCTAAACACCATATGAATTTCTTTGTGCTCATGGGCTTAGTTAATGCATCAGCAACATTCACCAAAGTCTCCACTTTCTCCAGCTTCACCTTGCCGTCCTCGACCATATCTCTCACAAAATGATATTGTACATCAATGTGCTTGATCCTGGCTTGAAATGTTGGGTTCTTCGCTAGGTCTAGATTGTACTCTGACTGTCACTATAAATTGTCACTGCACCCTGTTTGAACTCTATATTTGAACACAATCTCTTTAGCCAGATGGTTTCCTTGGAGGCATGAGTATATGCCATATACTCTGCCACTGTAGTGGACAAAGTGACCACAACTTGTTGCTTGCTCATCCAATTGATTGCACCACCGAATAATGTAAACACATATGCACTGGTGGATCTTCTTCTATCAACATCACCGGCCCAATCTGAATCCACGTAGCCTTGAATATCCAAGGAATGCTCATTTCCTGTTCCATGGAAACATACAGAGTACTCTGAGGTACCCTGCAAGTATCTGAAAACTCTTTTTATTGCATCCCAATGCACTCTTCCTGGATTAGACATGTAACGGGAAAGTACTCCCACTGATTGGGAAATGTCTGGTCTTGTATAGACCATAGCATACATCAAACTTCCAACAACGCTTTGATATGGTACTTGACTCATCTCTTCCATCTTGAATGGGGATGTAGGACACTATGAGCTAGAAAGCTTTGTTCCCATTGTAACAGGAACACTCAATGGTCTAGAATCCTGCATATTGAATCTTCTCAGAATAGTACCAACATACTTACTTTGGCCTAGCCAAACCTTTATATTTTTCCTATCTCTTATAATCTTCATTCCTAGAATATGCCTTGCTGCACCAAGATATTTCATTTCAAACTTTGTTGAGAGCTAAGATTTTAATTCTGCAATCAAACCTTTTCCTTTGCCAATAAACATGTCATCAACATATAAGGCAATAACCAGGAAATAATCACCATCAAACTTGTAATATATATACAGTGATCAGATTTAGATCGCACAAATCCCAAACTCAAAACATATGTATCAAACTTCTAGTACCACATCCTAGGAATTTGTTTTAAACCATACAAGGATTTCTTCAACTTACAGACCAAATGACTTTTACCTTTCACCACAAAGTGCTCTGGCTGTGTCATATAAATTTCTTCCTCCAAATCTCCATGAAAGAAAGTTGTTTTCACATCCATCTGCTCAACCTCTAGATCATAAGCAGCTGCAATAGAAAGTAAAAATTGAATGGATGTCATTTTTGCTACAGGAGAAAAAATTTCACCATAATCAACTCCTGCAACCTGGGAGTAACCTTTTGCAACCAAACGTGCTTTATACTTCTCAACGCTTCTATATGAACCCATCTTCCTTTTAAACACCCATTTACAACCAACGAGCTTCCATCCTTCAGGAAATGGTACAAGGTCCCATGTGTCATTCTTCTTAAGAGCAACCATCTCTTCATCCATGGCTATTTTCCAGGACTCTAAATCATTCATACCAAGAGCCTCTTTTACAGATCTCGGTTCATCAATATTAGCATTCAAAGAAAATATACACCTCCAATCATCAGGCGAATATCCATACCTTTCAGGTGCTTTCCTCTATCTACTAGACCTTTGAACAAGATCTGGTTTAGGTTCAGGTTCAGGTTCAGGGTTTCCCTCTTCCTATGATGATTCAGAACTCATAGAGCTCTCCTCAACATCTTGTCTTTCTAAGGGCCTCGATTCAACTTTATCAGGTGTAGCAGGCAGTTGAATCACATCTTTCTTTTCTTCCATTTGTTCTGGCTGCACTATAATAGAAGAAGGCTTAGTTTCTCTAAAAATAACACTTCTGGAATAAAATACCTTTTGTGCAACAGGATCCCAAAGCTTGTATCCTTTCACACTGTAACTATATCCAATGAAGATACATTTGACAGCTTTGTTGTCCAATTTTGTCGCTTCTCCTTTGGCACATGAGCATATGCCTCGCAACCAAACACTCTCAGATGTCTAAGTGAAGGCTTGTGGCCTGACCATGCTTCCATTGGCGTCTTATCAACAAGAGTTGATGTAGGAGACCTGTTTATCAGGTAGTAGGCAGTGGCTACAGCTTCGGCTCAAAAATTTTGTTCTAGTCCAGCTCCACTCAGCATACTCCTAGCCTTCTCCATCAAGGTCATGTTCATTCTTTCTGCAACTCCATTCTGTCGTGGAGAATACGGAGTTGTCTTCTCTCTTTTAATACCACAATCTTTACAAAATGTGTCAAAATCATTAGAGCAATATTCACCACCATTATCAATTCTCAAAAACTTTATCTTCTTTCGAGTCTGCAACTCAACCATTGCTTTAAATTCTTTGAAACAATTGAAAACTTCAACTTTACTCCTAAGAAAATAAACCCATGTTCTTCTACTGAAATCATCAATGAAAGAAACATAATGAATTGATCTACCAATAGAGGAAACATCAACTGGACCAAATACATATGAATGGATAAGATCCAAAATACATGAAGACTTATGAGAACTCGAGTAAAACTGAATACGATTTTGTTTACCATAGATACAATGCTCACAAAAATTGAACTCAAGATTGCAGTCATTCAACCCATCAACAAGGTTTTTATTTTTCAAGGTTCGTAGACCCTTCTCACCTATGTGGCCAAGTCTTTGGTGCCATAACATGGTCTTCTCTGTAGGCAACTTTTATTCAGTAGATAGAGCACCCTTGGGTACCTAAAAACCACGACCATCTGTTGAAAGAGAAACCCTCTCCTTCTCCAACAAAGTAGTCTTTTTCACAATCTTATCATAAGTACTATTGCACTCAACTGTGCATGCATCAAGCTGGTACAATGTACCCAATCTGCTTCCTCTTTCTATTACCATAGCACCTCTCACCATTTTCACACCTGCATCTATTAGTTTGCTAACAAATAGCAAATTTCTTGCTAGTCCCAGGATATGCAAGACACCATCAAATCTTCTAATTCTACCATCAGAAAATTTCACACAAATACTTCCACGACCAACAATATCAAGAACTAAGTTATCACCCAAATACACCTTACCACCATCAAACTTTTCACACTTACTAAACCAGTTTCTATTAGGAGTCATGTGGAAAGATGCACCTGAGTCTATCAACCATGCATTGTCACCTGCATGAGTGGCCAAGGCTACGATGAAAGCATCTCCATCTTCCTTCTCGGACTCAGAATCAGAATCTTGCTTCTTCTTCTTCTTCTTCTCCTCTTTGCAGTCCTTTCGGAAGTGTCCAGGTTTGCCACAATTCCATCGGATTGCCTTGGACTTACTAGGAGATTTTGATCTCCCCTTATTCTTGGACTTAGAACAGCCATGCTACTTTTCATTCTTGCCTCTTTCTTTTTGTCTTCCTTGAACACTCAAAGCCTCTTTGGAATTTAGAGAGAATTTCCTTCTCATCTCCTCGAAAAGTAGAGAACCAACAACATCCTCCATCTTCAAGACAAATGAAGTGCTCCCTATGGCCATGACAAGGCTGTCCCATGAGTTTGGCAACAAACATAGCAAGATTTGGCACCTTTCTTCTTCATCCATTTTCACCCCAATTGAGGTCAACTGAGTCACCAACATGGGTATGTGCAGGATCATGGTGCGCCAAAAAGTGGCAATATTATGGGTATTTGTAGGGTATGTGGCTGACGACTTTTTTTCACCCAAAATTAATGAAACGAAAAGGGTTTTTAGAGGAGATTCTTAGCTTTCCAAAAATATAAATTATGATTTAATTTTAATTTAATAAATAATTATTATTCATTTCTATTAGAATTGCGAACTAAAGTCCTGATTGATAGGCTAATTGAAAAACATCTATAACTTTCAAATGGTATCACATTTTTTGAATCCAAAACATATGTCACATTCTATGCTTCACATACTATAGGATTAAAAAAAGAAAAAATTAAATTTCATGAAGTCTTGACCAAGTTAAGGTGGTCAGACATACGAGTTTTTATATTTTTTAAAAGTTGTAATAAAAAATTCATAATTAATTATTTACTTGGAAAAAAATTACAAAAAAATATGCATCACATCCGGACATGAGTCCTCTACTTATATATAAAATATTACAAAAAAATATTATCATTTTATTATGGTTAGGGTGGTCAGACAGAAACCTACTTCTTCTTTTTTTCGCTAAAATTTAAGTACTACTGCATTGAAATTTCAAAATTTCACCAAATAGATTTTATTTATTTTTAAATAAACTTAGTATTTTAGAAGCTACATTCAATTTTCTACAAATTATATTCTTACATATTTTTGAAATAATATAGATAACTTATTCAAATATTTACGTCAAGTTACCTAACACTGATTTTTCTGAATTTTTTGCCACTTAAGGGCCTATTTTTTGCACGATGATCCTGCACATACCCACATATTAAAGCTTTCCAGATGCTCAGAAATTCATCCACCTTCTTCCATTCTCAAGGAATCCAACTTATTCCTCAAGAAAATTTTGTTCACAAGTGATTTCACTTGATAGATCTCACTTAGCTTCTTCCAAAGCTTCTTTGCAGTAGATTCTTCATGGACATTAATCAGAATTGAGTCTGCAAGACACAACCTTATGAGACCTTTAGCTTTTTTATCCATTACATCATATTGTGTGGCTAAAGTTGGATATGCGGGCCTCAGCATATTCTCAACCACTGCATCCCATAGATCTCGATCAATTAATGGATCTTCCATCTTTAGCTTCCACATCTCAAAGTTCGTGCCAAAAAACTTCTCTACATCAATTCTCCCCGACGTGCTTGCCATCTTTACAATCCTGCAATACAAAAAATAAAATACTCTGCACAATCCCCCACTCAAACCTTGATTAGCTCAAAAAACCCTGTACCCAACAAATATAACCAAAATTGGCCAGGCTCTGATACCACTTGTAAGGAAGCAAAGGTGCACGAAATCGCTTCCTACGCTAATCTTGAAAGGACAATTATGCAAGTTTAACTAACTATTACAGAGATTTCAATGGACAAATAAACATGCATAAATGAAATATCACAATAAACACATAACATAGTAATTACCGTGGGGAAACCCTTTCGGGAGAAAAACCCCACCCTCCAAAACCTACACAATGTATTATCAAATCAAGAAGATTACAATACACTTGCAATGCAAGTTCTTACAGGAGTGCATCACCACAACTCGAACTCAGACTCAGAGAGACTCCTTCTAGCACCCAATCTTGCAAACTGAACTTGATAATACAAACACCTCCCCAAGCCCTCCTTTTATAGTGATTTACAACGTAGAAACCATTTGTGGTTTTACAAAACCATGGGCCAAAACCATAGGAAAAACAACCATGCCACATGTTACCCACTTGTCTTTTGTAACTCCAAAATGGGAAAACAACCAAGTTAAAATAGCATTTTCGTCCATAATTTTGTCCTCTAGTTTAGATCCCCATAAAATTCATACAATGAGTTGTTTTACTCTAAAAATAGCCCTCCTATATTCTACTAGGGACAAGGCACATTTTAACAACTCATACACCTTTTTCCAACACATAAACATGTGGATAACTACCACAAACAAATTTTAGAATTTTCCGGAAAAAGCTTGCAAGGTTGAGACACAATTCTCAACAATATACTATTCATTGATACCTTCTGCTTTCGACAACAAAGACATGAGCCCTGTTGTTGATTTCAATCCAACTGCATCCTGGTTCTTTTTGCACCTCAAGGTCTTTAATCAATGTTCTTGCCTTTGCTACAGCATCCCAATTTCCAGCTGTAGCATATATCTTTTGAAGCAGCAAATGTGTGGCAGCATCCTATGGCTCCAACTCAGGCACACATTCTGTAGCACGTTTTCCTATATCAAGGTTGCCATGGACTCTACATGCACCAAGAAGGATACACCAAATCAATGCACTAGGTACCAATGGCATTTTCTTAATAAAGGATTCAGCTTCATCCAAAAATCCACAACGTTCAAGAATATCAACCATACACGCATAATGTTCTAGTCTTGGTATGATTCCATAATTCCTTGTCATTGAATGAAAGTAGCTGCGAGTTTCATCCACTAGACTAGCATGGTTGCATGCAGAAAGAACATTAACAAATGTGATGTGGTCTTGTTTTAAGCCTTCTTCTTGCATTCCAAAAAATGTTTCCAATGCTTTGTCAGCATAACCATATCGAGCATATCTGACAATCATGGTATTCCAAGAAAAATCTCTTGGTTCAAACATACTGTTAAAGACTTTCTGCGCATCCTCTATGCTGCCACATTTTGCATACATGTCAACAAGGGTCTAGTATCAACAAAGATGTCTGAATAAAATCCTATTCTCATTATACTTGTATGAACCTGCTTACCATTTTCCAAAGTTGCTAGGCTAGCACATGTGGTGAGAGTTGTGGCAAATGTGAAATTGTCAGGTTTGATGTGTACGCCTATACGATGCATCTGGGAAAAGAGTTTGAGCGACTCCTTACCAAGGCCATTTTGGGTATATCCAGCAATCATTGCATTCCAAGAGACAACATCTTCTTCAGGCATTTCAGAAAATAAGTTGTTAGCATTATCTATGCTTCCACAATCTACATACATGGTAAGAAGTGTTGGAAATATTAATCTTGAGCTGCCAATGGACAGATGCATTAAATGCACTGTCAGATGAAATCAACTCAGATCTTTTCCCCCCTGCCATGTCTAACATTCTTGTTGTCCAGTAATTGCATTCTGGCAGTAATTTATTATTGGTAGGTGAGTTCAAATTTTGAGCGGCAGTTTTTTCTGTATTAGCTGAAAAGCCAAAAGTAGAATTGAATGCATATTCTATGCAAGTAAGCAGATAGAGTTTTCTAGGTGAGACAGAAAGAGGGAATGTTTAGCAGAACATAGCAGAAGAAGGAATGTTCAGGAGCATCTAAACAGTGACGTTCAGGAGTATCTGCCACAGTAGAAGTCAGTAAGCCTTGCGCCCATGCGCTGGAAGCTATCCCACACAGAGCAGTAGCACAAAAGCATCAGTGCGCCAAAAAATGCACAACTTCTGTAGTATACTTGTATAGAGCTTTTGCTCTGAATATTTTCATATGTAAATAGTTTTTTTCTTTGAATGCAATTTTTTTCTATGTGAAATAGAATATTGAAAATATTTATGTCTGTCTCCTTCCTTACATACACTTTCGTTGTGCATGTTTTCATTCTTTGTCTGGCATAAAAGTTCTGACATGCTATCAGAGCCCTAGGTGTATTGGGCAGTTAGTTTTTATAGCTTTAGATCTTAATCTGGGTTTTTTCGTAGTTTCCCCATTTTAGCAAAATGTCTGGAGGAGAAAATAGAAGCTGGCAGCAGCCACCTGTTTTCGATGGTAGAAACTACGACGTTTGGGTAAAGAAAATCAAGACTATTTTCATAGTTAATGATTTATGGAAGTTAGTTGCAAATGGGTTCACAGATGTGACTGACCCAACTGCATTTACAACATTGAGCAATGCTCAAAAGAACTAGTTGAAGGAGACACAGAAGAATGATGCAAAAGCCCTCAGTTTGATTGAGGCAGCCTTGACAAAGGCTATTTTTCCCTGAATAGCAGCAGCTACTTATGCAAAAGAAGCATGGGAAACACTTCAAACCACCTACAAAGGATTTGAGAAAGTCAGATCAGTCAAACTCCAGCTGCAACAGAGAGAGTTTGAGACCATGCAGATGAAGGATAGTGAGTCCATTATAGATTTTCACACAAGGGCAGCCACTTTGATTAACCAGCTGAGGATAAGTGGTGAAACTTTGGAAGAAAAAAATATTGTGGAGAAGATATTGAGAAGCCTTCCCACAAAGTTTGATCCAGTGGTGATTGCCATTGAAGAGGAAAAAGATCTCACAACTTTGTCAGTTGATGAGCTGATGGGTTCTTTGCAAACCCATGAGCAGCGCCTAAATAGGTCTGCAACCTCCTCCCAAGAGCAAGCTTTTAATGCTCAGTCGAATGTAAGAGGAAGGGGGAGAGGTAGAAAAGGCTCCAGACGTGGTAGAGGAAACTCTAGACATGGAAATGATGGTGATAAAAGCTCAGCCCGAGCAAGCAGTCATGAGGGGGCAACCAGCTCCGAAGGAGGAAAAAAGAACAACAATTCTTATCAGAAAAAGGATAAAAGAAATGTGCAGTGCTACAACTGTCAAAGGTATGGTCACTATGCAAGTGATTACAGGCAAAAACGTGACCAAGGGAGTTAGAATGCACATGTTGCTGACTCAAATGTGGCTAGAAATGAAAGACAGTCACAACTGTTCATTGCATGTAACCTTGCAGAATAAAGCAGCGCTGAAGTTTGGTACTTGGATAGCGGCTGCAGCAACCACATGAGTGGTAACAGACTTGTTTGCCTCCATTGATAGAAGCGTGAAGTCTGAAATAAAAATGGGGAACAATGAGATGGTTCCAGTCATGGGCAAAGGCATGGTATGCCTACAAACCAAGCATGGTAATGAAAGACAAATATATGATGTCTTCTATGCCCCATGATTGAAACATAACCTCTTGAGCATTGGACAGATGGTCCAAAATGGGTATAGAGTGCTGATGGAGAAAGGCGAATGCATCATCTATGATAAAGATGGAAGCAAAAGAGTTATGGCAGCGGTTCAAATGACACTAAACCAAATGTTTCCTCTGAAGATGCAAATATCAGCACAGTCAAAAGGCCTGCAATAATAAACCTTCAAAACCGCCATTCAAGATATCTCCAAGCTATGGCATCTCAGGTATGGACACTTAGGTTACTCTGGTTTGAGTCTTTTGTCCAAAAAAAATATGATAGATGGTTTGCCAAAAATCATAGAGCCTAATGTTAGATGTGAAGCTTGCATTTTGGGCAAGCAACATAGGCAGCCTTTTAATTCAAGCAACTCTACAAGGGCTAGAGCACCATTGGAGTTGGTGCACACTGATTTGGTAGGCCCTATGCAAAATCTGTCTTTTGGAAAAAGCAAATTTTTTATGACCTTTATAGATGATTATAGCCGTAGGACATGGGTCTATTTTTTGCAGCATAAGTCTAAAGCATTTGACAAGTTTTTATTATTTAAGGCCCAGGCTGAAAAGGAGAGTGGACACTTTATTAAGGTCCTAAGGTCAGATCGTAGAGGAGAGTATACCTCCAATCAATTTGTAAATTTCTGTAGAAAAAATGGCATCAAGAAGGAGTTCACAGCCAGTTATACTCCGCAGCAAAATGGAGTGGCTGAAAGGAAAAACAAGGCCATTGTGAAGATGGCGAGAAGCATGATGAAAGCAAAGGGACTCCCTATCAAATATTGGGGAGAGGTTGTAGTAACAGTTGTTTATCTGATAAATAGAAGTCCAACAAAGGCAGTCCGTGATAAAATCCCTCAAGAGGCATGGACAAAACAAAAGTGGTCAGTTGAGCACTTGAGAGTGTTTGGGTGTGTAGCCTATGCACATGTGCCTAAAGAAAATAGGCAGAAATTAGATGACAAAGGTGAAAATTGTATTTTCTTGGGCTACTGTACAAAGTCCAAAGCCTATCGGCTATATAATCTAGTCACCAAGAAGGTAATCATCAGTAGGGATATAGAGTTCCTAGAAAATGAGTCATGGGATGGAAAATTTGACAGCAATACTGATATTTCTATCTCCATACCCCTTAAGGATGAAGAAGCTGCAGAGTGCAGATGCGCCAAAAACCTATAGGAAGCTGACAGTTCAGAAAACAACAGCAGTAGCTTCAGAAATTCTCAGTAGAGAAGGAGCTTCTGAAACTTCCAGCAGGGAAGGAACTTCGAAAACTTCTAGTAGGGAAGATGCTCTGAAAACTTTCAACAAGAAAGTTGCTCCAGAAACCTACAGTAGCAGACTTCTTCATCAGGCCAGCAGCCAAACAACTCTAGAAATTCAGACCCCACTCTCACCTCCCTAGTGCCAAGAAAGACTAAGAGTCTAAGGGAGATCTAACAAGGTGAAAGGTATGATGAAGCTTTTAATAAGAGTGTAAATTTCGCATTATTTTCTCATAGTGATCCTATTTATTTTGAGGAGGCTATGAAAAAATAGAAATGGTGTGAGGCCATGGATGAGGAGATAGATGCAATAGAAAGAAACAAGACATGGGAGCTCACTGATTTACCCAAAGGGAAATCATTTATTGGTGTCAAATGGGTCTACAAAACCAAATGTAATGCCGAAGGAAGAATAAAAAGGCATAAGGCAAGATTAGTTGTCAAGGGGTACAAACAGCAATTTGGGAGAGATTATGATGAGACTTTTTTCCCTGTTGCAAGGATGGAGACCGTGCGGGAAGTCATTGCAATTGCAGCCCAGCACATGTGGAAGGTTTATCAAATAGATATGAAGTCCGCCTTCCTTAATGGAGTCTTAAAAGAAGAGGTATATGTGGAGCAGCCCTTTGGATATGAAGTTCCAAGTAAATAACACAAGGTATATAGGCCAAAAAAAGCTTTTTATGGGCTGAAACAAGCTCCACGGGCATGGTACAATAGGATTGACTCATACTTGATGAGCAATGGCTTTAGCAAAAGCGATGGTGAGCCCACTCTTTACATCAAGGCAGCAAATGGTAAGGTTTTAATTATTGTCTTGTATGTAGATGATTTAGTATTTACTGGGGATGATGATTTCCTCATTACTGATTTTAAAGACGCCATGAAAAGAGAGTTTGAAATGATAGATTTAGGACTCTTAAGATATTTTCTAGGCATAGAGGTCCAACAATTGGATAATGACATCTTTATTTCACAATCAAGTTATGCCAAACAAATGTTGAAAAGATTTAGGATGTTGGACAGTAAAGCAGCCCCAACCCCAACAACTACAAGTCTGAAGTTGAGTAAAGAGGACAGCAACAATAATGTTAACCCAACCCTCTATAAGAGCATGGTTGGAAGCCTCATGTACTTGACAGCTACGAGACCATATTTAATGTATGCGTAAGCCTAATTTCTAGATTCATGGAGCAACCTAAAGACACACACTGGCAAGCAGGTAAAAGGATTCTCAGGTATGTCAATGGCACAAAAAATTATGGCATAATGTATACCTCCTCTAATGAGTTTCAGCTAGTTGGGTACACTGATAGTGATTGGGCAGGAAACATGGATGATAGAAAGAGCACATCCGGGTATGTTTTTCACTTGGGTTCAGGAGCAGTTTCATGGGCTTCTAAGAAACAACCAATTGTTGCCTTATCCATAGGCGAAGCAGAATACATAGCAGCGAATGCAGCAGCATGCCAAGCTGTGTGGCTAAGAAGGATCTTAGAAAATTTGAGAGAAGAACAAGAAGATGGAACAGTAATTTTTTGTGACAATGTTTCATCAATTGCCTTGACCAAAAATCCTGTGTTTCATGGAAGAAGCAAACATATTGAAATCAGGTATCATTTTATCAGAGAATTGGTTGAGAATAATGAAATTAAAATGGCATTTTGTAGGTCAGAGCAGCAACTCAGATATTTTTACAAAGGCTTTGTCCAAAGAACCTTTTGAGCGCCTAAGATATAGGCTGGGTGTGCAGGAATGCGCCAGAACTTCAGCAGACAGTTCCAAAATGCAGAACAAAGGCAAACAGGTTTGCGCCAGAAACTTTTCACCGGTGCTCTGGAACTTTTATGGTGATGCACCGGAAGTTTCACAGAGTGTTGAAGAACAAGTTTGCGCTAGAAACTTTTCACCGGTGCTCTGAAACTTTTATGATGCGCTAGAAGTTTTGCAGAGTGTTGAAGAGCAGGAACTTTTGTGCTGGAAACTTTGCTCCAGAAGTTGCTCCAGAAGTATTGCACCGGAAGTTTCCAAATAATGATGAAGAGTAGAAAGACTCAAGATTAAGGGGGAGTGTTGGAAATATTAATCTTGAGCAACCAACGGACAGATGCATTAAATGCACTGTCAAATGAAATCAACTTAGATCTTTTCCCCCTTGCCGTGTCTGACATTCTTGCTATCTAGTAATTGCATTTTGGCAGTAATTTATTATTGGTAGGTGAGTTCAAATTTTGAGCAACATTTTTTTGTGTATTGGCTGAAAATCCAAAAGTAGAATTGAATGCATATTCTATGCAAGTAAGTAGATAGAGTTTTCTGGGTGAGACAGAAAGAGGGAATGTTCAGCAGAACATAGCAGAAGAAAGAATGTTCAGGAGCATCTGAACAGTGACGTTTAGGAGTATCTGCCGCAGCAGAAGTCAGTAAGCCTTGCACCCGTGCGTCGGAAGCTATCCCACACGGAGCAGTAGCACATAAGCGTCAGTGCGCCAAAAAATGCACAACTTCTGTAGTATACGTGTATAGAGCTTTTGCTCTGAATATTTTCATATGTAAATAGTTTTTTCTTTGAATGTAATCTTTTTCTGAGTGAAATAGAATATTGAAAATATTTATGTCTGTCTCCTTCCTTACATACACTTCTGTTGTGCATGTTTTCATTCTTTTCCTGGCATAAAAGTTCTGACAAGAAGGGCATTCCTTACAATTGCCTCTGCTACAAATCCAGCCTTAAATAGATGACCATGCAATTGCTTGCCCTTTATTAAAGTCTTCAGGATTTTAAATGCACCTAGAATGGTAGCAAATGTGATGTGGTTCAACTCACCTGCCTTGTCTTGCATTTGGTGAAAAAGCTCAATAGCCTCTTCAAATTGACAACCCTGAACATATCCTCCAACCATAGCATTCCAAGAGGTCAGGTCTTTGTGGGACATATTTTTAAAAACTTGGATTGAATCCTCGATGCTACTGGATTTAGCATACATAGTAATAAGGGCATTGCCCATAGAAACACTAGGTTCGAATCCAATTTGAATTATTCTAGCATGTACCTGCTTGCCCTGTTCCAGCCCTTCTAAGCTGGCACATGAATTAACAACACTGGACAGAGTGATTGAATCTGGTTCTATATAACTTTGTTGCATTCTACAATAATATTGCAGTGCTTCCTTATCCTTTCCATTGTGAGTATATCTAGAAATCACTGCATTCCACGAGACTACCTCCCGTTGATTCATTTCATCGAACACCTTGCAGGTGTAATGGGTATTTCCACATTTGGCGTACATGCTCACAAGTCCATTCGTAACAGACAAGCTGGTGTGGAATCCTATTGGGTTATTTAACATGGAATTCCTCAAAGAACTTTGATGAAAAATATTTCTTCTGTGATGATCTTGAAGCTGAGTAGATAACGAAACACCCTATAGAAAATGCCACCTGATTTATTTTTGTCATTTTGTCAAACACTCCCACCATATTGGAGTGGAAATAGTATTTAGCATGATATTGCTATTTGGGTGTCTGCATTAGATGAGCCAAACATTTCCGTTCTTAAAATGAGATCAGTTTAACATTTAAAAATTCATACATTCATTTAAAAATTAGCATTTATATCATAATCGATATATCATTTTTTTTATTATATATTTCATTCTTATTATTTTATATAATTAAATTATATTATATTAAGGTAGCATATAATTAAAAATAAAATTATCTATATATATATATATATATATATATATATATATATATGAAACAAAGGAGAATGAATATCATTTATAAATATGGACATTGTATTGAATGAAAAAGTAGATGGCTTGTATTAGTTATATTTTAAGGTTTTAAGTCTATTTTCTTCTATTTTTCTGTTTGCAATTTACTTTCCTTTCTTTAATTTTTCATATCTGTCATATGTGAATGGTGGCATTATTCGTCATCCGTTTAAAGACTTAACACAAGCCATTATGACGAATGTTAATCATGTGTTTTTTGTTGGTCCGATATCAACATTGGCTTTTTGAAGAGTTAGCTCTTATGATTTCTATATTGTTAAAGTTCAAGTCAATCTTAATGGTATTTGTATTGACTTATTTTTTGAATTGTTGTGATTGGAACATTGAGAGGATGGTAATGATAGAATGAAATTCTTGACTAATTGTCACATTGTACCATTACATAGGCTAGTGGTTGGGCTGGTAATGTTCCAAGTCTATATACATTTTTTTGAAAAGATCCTAGAGCTCCATTGACAAGTCCTGCTTCTATCCACATGTTTGATGTGAACATAACTCTTGCATTTTTGTTTAACAATAATTCAATATCAAATTCATCATTTGTATATCTTTCAGTTGCACCGACACTTCCAATTTTTGTTGTAATGTTTTGTGTAATTGGATTTTTCAAAGTTTTTTTTTTGGTTGTGGGTATGAACATTGTCATTCATTTTTTTTTTAAAGTAAAAGGGGTTTAAGTTGACTTTATATATTATATAATAGTAAAGATTACAACATTATTTGGCTATAGTTGATTCAAAGTTACCCACCCTAACTAGGTATCGCTACTCTTGATATGATTTTTCCTAGATATGCAGTATATACAAAATGACAATCCTGTCAAATGACAAAAACAATTGACTTTTGAATATAGCAAGTAGTTTTCCAATGCTTGTCAAGCCTTTCCTACTGTAGAACTTAATTCTACCTAAATATGATGAAGTATCAAAATTTCAACATGTTAAGTGACAAAAACAATTGACTTTTGCTATATTATTTGACAAAATATTAAGCATTTTGACTATGCTCTTAATGCATTTTCTACTGAGAAGTTGCCTTCATTTCCTTCCTTATGCATAATTTGATTCACTTGCAGAGTTGTTTTTGAATTTGTTGTTATATTCATATCTGGGAGGATTGGTTGTCGATTGAACATGACTAGTTGAACATTTTGATCTACTAGTGTTGCTTGTGACTCTTCTGATTCCACCTCTCCTTGTTGTGGCATAATTGGAGGTTTGGTAATAACTATCTGGTGACAATGATGTGTTAGAAGAAATGAAGCTGCATGGTATTTTTTTTGTAAGCTCCTTTCCATGTCATTACCCAGGTCAAAATGATACCTACTCAACTCCCTATATAGATAATTTGATGAGTTAAATTTAAGTGCCAGTCTCATACCAGTATAGATGTTTCTGAAACTAACTTTATGATGTATGTAGTGCCTTGGAAAGACACCACCAATATATGCTTCTCCATGCCAAAATCCATATTTATGTATACTTGTGAGTAGAGCATTTCCTGTAGAAAGACCTCTTGTATTACTGCATTTGCTATTTTTTGCATGTCATGGTAATTTGGGTTCAAATCCATGATATTTGAAACAAATATGGATACCAAATTGGAAGGAAATATAATCCTCTATGTTGATGGCTGCAATATATCATCCTCAATTATAGTCTTCACACATTTGAAGACATGGGTACAATCTGTTTTAAACACATGAGACAACTGATCTTTGTCTAGACCTTTGGAGAATGGTAATTCCCATTGTTGCACTTGAAATGGTTACCTATAATTTCTCGGAATGAATTCCATTGATGAAGCTTGATATCTTGACAGTTGTTTACACCCATAATTTTTTATCAAACCTTAGATACAATATCAAGAAATACCCTTCAATAACTCTGTTAATGTGAAGTGCATTCACAATTTACCCATAATGCAAAATTATCTTCAACACACACAACAAATATATAGCATTCAAAAATAGAGGATATAAACTTGAACTCTTGATATGGAGTGCAATCACATATTACCCATACTGTAGAATTAACTCTATCACAACCAACAAATATATAGCACATGAAAAAATACTTGAACTCTTGAAATATTAAGTTCTGAGACGGGAATTGAAGAGGATTTAGGAAAGCCCAGAATACCAAACTAAAATTTTGAAAAGGATAAAGATTTTGCACTTTACTTGTAAAGCTATACTGTTGAAATAGATTACTAGTTGCAACATCTATTGGGTGATTTGCTTGCAACCAGTTACTTGCACCACCTTCTTTTGTCGCTATGTTGTTTCTGCAATGCTTATTAACCAAAATGTAGCGTGAGAAAACTTGCCAACAGGAAATTCTTATTACCTAGAATGTAACCATGATCAAACTTGCCAATAGATCATTGATGACTTAGCTGCGATTCTGCAAATTCCTTCTTTTAGACATCGTCAAATATTTTCTTCATATTCCCTTAAAACTTTTAGAAAATCTAAAAGCCATTTTGTCACTACAACACTTGCAAGTTGAAGAAAAAAATAAAAATTATTGTCAAAGTCTTCAATGGTTTACTTGCATCTAACCTTGCATTAGATATGGTCATTAGAAAACTCCACATCTATTGTAGGGTTTGCATCTTTAATATTTCTAAGAAGTTGACAAAATATTTGTTGTTCATTGTTTGATCCATATTTTTTGAAAATTTGATCTAAAATAATGTCAATTTTGAATTCTTCCCATAAGATTTTAGCTCATCTTTTGCTTACATTTAGTGGTCTATCATTAACAGGAGAAAATTATCTAGGATCTCCAACCAAGATCATTGATATTCCTACAAGTAATATATAAATGTTATATTCAAACATATAATTTATAAATAAGGACATGTAATAGATTTCAATTGAATTTGTTAAAATTAATCATATGTGGAGAATAGTATTTGAATAAGTCTCATACCTACAAAAAGTTGATTTTCTTTTAAGGAAAAGCTTGATGAAGTCAAGAATCTATATTTTCAATCAATCTTTCACCAAGAAAACTCATTTCATCAATCAATATATATATATATATATGATATGTGCTAATTCCTCTTGAAAACTTTTTAATTATGTCTCTTCTATCTTTTTGAAGTCTTTGATTGGAATTTTCAATTTAGAATGATGGTTGATGCACCTATATTGAATGTTGCAACTAGTTGGTGCAAGTAGAAGTAGGGGAGATCAATCTGACATTGAAACATTCTGAAGTGCTTTGGTTATGACACCTATAACATATGACTTTCATATTCCTATTGTACCTTGAATTATCACATGAACAATGGAGATTCATTTTGATTTCTTTGGTAATGTGAAATTATTATGATAACCAATTTTTCTTATCTTTTACTAAGGTTTTCATAATTGATAGAGTGTTATATATCATCTTGAATGAGACAACTATTGCTTTTCATAGTGGTAATTAAATTGATAGCTTCATTTGTGTATTTTTCAATTTGAAAATCATTAGACCAATTGGTGTGCTTGTCGAAATCTCTCCTACCCAACATATCCATTTCTGAAATTTGCATAGCTTGACCATGATGAAGGCTAGATAGAATTTTTGATTTATTTTTTGTAGTACTATCTTAGATAGTTTCGATGTCTTCACTTTGATAATTAGTAATATCTTCAATAATGTCAGTCATTATTCTTCATTCCACATGCCTTGAATTATAGTTGTGGTTAGTTTGAAGCTATCATGAAATGGTTTATAGAGTAACAATTCTAAAAAGTAAAAGTCAAAACCATTTTTTCAAGTCACATGTAGGAATAGTTAGAAATCTAGGAAATACTCTCATAATAGTTGTTTTTATTATTGCATTCCATTTATTTTATGTTTTTCGTTTATGATTGTATATCCATGATTTTTCAATATCAATTAGCAAGATAGATTCAATATTAGTAGGCCTATTTTTGTATGCATCAATGAAAGATATTGTTTGTTCTTTATTGTTATTTGCAACATACAATAATACACATTTGAAAATATCAATTGATACATTTATATTGATAAATCTTCTATTGCTTTCAACCAACAAAAGTTCCAATAACATATGGCTTGTTTCTTGAGCTCTAATATCTCTTTTTATTATTGTTTCCAATAGTTTTCTATAAGCTTTTGCAGCTAAATCATTTGGATTTTCTATGTCTGCTAGATATATTAACATTTGTTGGTATGTTTCAAAACTTTTCTCTAATTTGGCTACATACTTAGCAATATATTTAATGATAAAATTTTTTGATAAAAAAGGTTTCCAATTTATAATTTCTCTCCAAAGTTAAAAAATGTAGTGATTGTGTGAATTAAGTCTATCATTGAGTTTTTAGTAGGGTCAATTTTTTTCAACAATGTTTATATCTTAATATAATTTTGTTCCTTACAAGTTTAATGGCCATGGAGAATTTTACCTACAAGTCATATCATTAGCATAAATTTATATTTAATTAATGCATTAGAGAAGTACATTTGCTAAACAATAAATTGAATCAAGTTTGTAGAAATGATTACCTACAAACTATTTTCCCTTCTTATTTTTGTAGGCATGCACCCTCTCTATACATTGTATGTATTTGTACTATGTTTACTATCTCCTCTAGACCTTCTAAACATCTATTTGTTCAAGTTGTCTTATGTTTTTAATACATGGATTCATAGTACAATTTTAGAATGCCTACAATATTAATTACACTCGATTAATATGTTGTATTTATTAGAATGCAAAAACATCTATAATTGTAGTAATGACATGCAAAATTATTTGTTACTTGTAGATTTTGTTCATGTGTATCATGTCTCGGATTCCATGCATGAACAATCAAGTTGAAATATCTTTCAACAACAATTTGTTATTCTCCATTTGACCAATCAATAGTATCCATGTTTGATGATCCATTTATCCATAAAAGTCCATGTACATGTGTTGATCCTCGATGTTGCCACTAATATCTGCACCAATAGTCTTGAATATTCATTCCTTTTTGAAGGATTTCTTTTCTAAATTAAGAGTGTTGTAACTACATGTATTGTGCAACTATATGTGGGTAGTCAATCACATTTTGTTTTCTCCAAAGTTGTGCTTCTCTTGGAGTTGTCGGTGATGTACCTAGCATTAGTGCATGTAAGTCTAGCCAATACAAGTTAGCTACAAGTTCAATGTAAAGAAAATGGTGAGTGTACCAATCTAATGCAGTATGTTTTCAATTCAACATGACATTCAATATGATCTTGTACCCCTTAAAGAAGTTTTGAACCACATCAATCTATCAACAAGCTATGATTGTGGCATATTGTCCACATATTCACAAAGCTTATTTATTGTGATAGGCATGTCATGGAGACTTTTTTCATAAAATTATAGTTGATGTTTGTCCATGATGTCCCATTATCATATTTTTCATATAATATTGAAATCTGGAATGTTACCAAATTGATTGTCTCTATAACAACATAGGTGCCTCACATATTCGTGTAGCTTTAATTTCCTAATTTGTGGTTATAAATAGTCACATATACCATTTGAAAATAATGTTGGGAAACCCAAATCAAGCAATCCTAATGTAACATATTCATTTATTATAGATTCACTAGTTGTTGGCCAGTCAATTAATGTCATTGGATCTATGTTTGGGTTGTTCAACCCATGCATGGATCAAGTCCATCTCCTTTTGTGCATTGGGTGGTCGTGAAACCATCAAAACAATTTGTTCAAGGATATTAGCTTCATTATTCTCTATCACTAGTTTGACATAAGCTATATCATTTGCATCTTCAATTCTATATACATAGTCCTAAGTTCAAAAATATTTTGATTTGAATTTCCAAGTAAATTGTCAAGAGCATTTCCATCAATTGTGACATATGAGTAAAATGTCATGGATGATTTTGTACTTGAGTCACGTTTAATAAAAATGGTCCTTGTTCACTGCTAAGTGGTAATATGTGCCACGCTGATTTTCCTTCAAACTATAGTGATTTACAAATCTTTGATACAACGTGACAATGCATTTGATATTTATTCAATATATTGTGGAAAGCTTATCACATGTCCTCTATATTTGTATTGACCATCTCTTGCAAGTTGTTACTCGTAATGTGACTTCCCTTCTCTTTTTCTAACTATATTTTCTTTTTGCCTAAGTCTAGGACTTAAACTTGCTTTCAGGTTGTCTTTTGTTGTCTTCCCTAAACTTGGGCGAGGATTTTTTTTGTTTGTCAAACCTCTCATTTTACCGCTTGCATTGTTTGTTCTTAACTAGGTGGTGTTTTCTCACCATTTTTGAACATGCCTTTCCTCCAAAAGTGGGTGTACAAATATTAATTACCCAATTGATGAGTTGTTGTGTGTCAAAATTTGGAAACTTCACCCACAAATCATGCCTTAGTGGCTTTGTCTTTGCTATAAATTTGAAATTGGGAACAAAACTAAGGACCTTTTCTTGGGGAGATACACCTGGGAGTGTTCTCGAGAAGGATTAGAATTTAGACTATAATGATTTATAATCTTTGTACTATGAATTAAATGATGCTTTTGTATGCTAATCTTGACATTATGCGTATGATATGGCTATGTCTTCTTTGAAAGATAAGCTATATAACATTCATTTATTGCAGTCTGGTTTTATTTTCATTGATTTGACGTTCATAAGTTCCAATCTTTGGATTGATTATTAATGGTTGTGACCTCCACTTCTATGTTAGTTTCATATTTATGTGCTAACATTAGTTACCTTTCCTGCTTTGTGGTCAAAATCATGCCCTTATTCTTTAGATTAGATTAATTCATTGAAAATTAGTGAGGGAGTCGTACCTTGACAAAATTCAGAGAAAAGCCACAAGTGCAATTTTGGTCTTTTTAGAGCTATTAGCAGATTTTACCGGTGCTATGTTTGGCATGAGAGTCATTTGTCTAGGTATATTTATCTAGAGCCATTCCATTCACTAACATATTTTTGGCAACTCTGCTAGGGAAATCAAATTGATTGGGAAATCTGACAATTGTCATCACGTCATGCAGAAAGATGGTACTTCCTCACAATAATGTATTTCCTGTTTTACTACCAAACGTAGATTGGGTTGGAGCAGAGCAAGAAGACATCATATCATAGATAAATACACTCACATGGAGATATAGGAGGAACGTGGATGATTATATGCAAGTAAATTTTGTCTTGGAAGAAGAGGAGGAATGAGCCCAATGACCTCCTATACTTGTGATTGAATGATCTCTGAGGTTGATATTCAAATACTATGATGAAATTCCTCGTCATCATGATTGTCAGCCAAATCAAACATTACATCAACCAAGGGACCCACCCATACGTCAACCTCAGAATCTACCTCCAGCTCGTATACCACAATAATGTTTTTTCCTTAACTTTTACTCCTATGTGTGTTGGCAACTTTTTTATGTTTGTTTATGGCTTCAAATCTTTGGTGCAATCAAGTTGGCCCTCTTGCTTTATCACAAAACCATGATTTACCCTAAGGTTCCTCAAAGAATTTTCTTAAATTCTTTTATTAGAATGGACAAAATCCTAAGGAATATATTTTGGCTATGACAATTATACGTGTAGTTTTAGGGATTCAAGAAGAAGATATATTCATGAGAATTTTTATTGACAGTTTGATTGAAAAAGTAGCAAAATGGTACCAGGAGCTTGAGAAAGGGAGCATTATTGGCTAGCATGTTCTTAAGAAAAAAATTCTCCAACTTTATGAAATTCCAATCAACATTGCAACTACCTTGCGTCTTTTCTTTCAAATCATGAAAAAAAAGCTGAAATAATGAGGGATTTTGTTTACTAGTTCAATCGGCCTCTTCAAAATATTCTTATTCCAGAAAGGCCTAGTGCAGAAATCTTGTATCATATATTCATTTTTTCCTTAGAACTAGACATACAATTAATTCTTAAAAGAGATAAAATCCAAGGGATCAAGCAAGCTCAATCAGAAGCAATGAAGACTGAGGATGATTTTATCACGATGGGTAAATGGAAATTAGGCTCAAATGCGAAGCTCAGAGCCAGCTATAAGACATCTCCTAATTTTATAGTTAAATGTCACAAAGAAGTAGACTTATCCCGCCCAACTACAAAAAACATGAATTAACCATTCTTGATAACATGCAACAGCCTAGTGAAGAACAAGATCAACGTTGCAATGTTCCAACTTCAAATTTATATACCTCCTTTGAAATTGAAAGTGATTAAAATTCATCTAGTGATGATGAAGATGATGAGCTACAGGAAAAGAAATCATTTGCTTTACCTCCTCCTTTTGATAGGTTCTCCCCTTCTAAGACTAATTCGAATGAACCAACATCTCTTTCTCTTCTTGTTTTGTAATATGAAACTTTCTCCTTTGAAGAAGGGGAGAATAAAGATATATGTTTTAATCTGGAAGGAAATGATCATCCTAGGAGTGATGATTTTCATGAGAAGGAAGGATGGCCGATTCATTCTAAACCTTTCTTTAGCTTCAAAGAATTTGAAATATACGATAACCTCCTTTTTACAAATTCAATTGCTAATCAATTAATGTTATGGGAGGGATGTTCTTTATCAATGGTTGAGATTGATCATAATCAAGGGAAGGATGAGGAAAATAGCAGTATCTTACTAAAGAAGGAAGAGATTGATGTTCATTCGAAAGAGAGAAACAAATTAGTCCCTACTCTACACTATTCTACAAAAGCCATTACCCTCCATAAAGGCGGTCTGACTCAAAGAAGGTATGATGAAATCAAGGAACGAATTGTTACCTATGGTAATATTTTAGAAAATTGGGAAATTCTTGGAGAATGCAAGGTCAAAGAAGAATTTGAGGCTATATCAAAATTGGATATGCTTGAATTCATAGATCCTGAGTGTGAAATTTGGTCAGCAAAGTCAGAATTGGAAAATGCTATATCAAAATTGGATATGCTTGAATTGATAGATCCTGAGTGTGAAAATTGGTCAGCAAAGAATGATTTGGTTCTGACAAGATGGCAACAAGAGGACATTTTTGATGAAAAGTGGCTTTTCGGGAAACCTTTGGGCTATGCATGCATCTACACCTACATTAATGATGGGATGTCAATGTTCTTAAGTTTGTTTTAGAGACTATACAAGAAGGTGGGCCTCTTTAGAAAATGATTATTCTTCTCCCAGCGAGTTAACCAGTTTGTGTGATCATCCTCTTTCTCTCCTTTCTCTAGTAGGTTAGTCCTACCTTGTAGATAGTGCAATTTTGGTGTGTTCATTTTTGGCTTTCTATTTGGTCTCCTTCTTATTGACTCCATGACCAATGGATAAGGACTAGTCTTGCATGCTAGGTTCTCTACATCCATTGTAGTCCTTTTCCCCAGTCAAAGCCACTGTTACCCATAATGTGATCCCCCTTCTCTTTCTCTATCTTTTCTTTTCGCCTAAGTCCAGGACTTAAATTTACTTTTGGGCAATTTTTTGTTGTCTTCCTCAAACTTAGGTAGGGTTTTTGTTTGTCTTTCAAACCTCTCATTTTACCACTTGTGTTGTTTGTCCTTCACCAGACAGTGTTTTCTCACCATTTTTGAACTTTCCTTTCCTCCAAAAGTGGGTGTATGAATAAAACCAACATTTTAAAACATGACATGAATAGAAAACGAATAAAACCATGCATGCAAAGACACTGTGATATCAAAAGAGATATTTTATTTATACATAAAAATGTTTTTACATTGCATCAGATACAAGATTTTTCTGGTTCGACTAGAAAAGTTCATGTCATGGACACAAAAAAGGACAAAAGAGGTAGTTCTTCTATGGTACACAGAGTGACCATCAGGATACAAATGCCCTTAGTAATAGCCTGCATGTGTTCAACTTGAGCTGGTGACAATAGATTTTTGGGCTACTAAAGGAATTTTGCAAAAAGTCCCATATCATTCCTTACAATTCCTGTGCACATAGGAGACACAACCTCCTCTAAGGTCTCATCTTGAAGGGCTGACACAATGAAGATGGTGTCCGCTATGATAGTGACTAATCCCATTAATCGCCACATTAACTCGATGATGAAGCTCAGGCTTCTCTAGGTGCTCCACTACTCACACTCCCCAGTCATGACAACCAGAAGTCTTGACAACAATATATGTGAAGTGCTCTAGCATGGTTGTGTTGTGCACATAGGATTGGATCAAGAACTCCTCACCTAGGATGTTGTGGAACACATCTTCCTCTATCTTGCTTTGTATATAAAACCTCCTTCACCTGGTCTGATACATGCCAAAAAAATGGACTACACTCAATCTCTTCCAACACAACATAGTCATTAGCAGAGTTACCATCACTCTGAGAACTCACCATATTTGATGTTATTTATTGATGAAGAAAGGTGACACTGGTTGAATTTATAGAAGATTCATTAGACATTGGTGCATTCTCCTAAGTATGATGAGATGACAATTAAATCCCAATTTATGGCTGATTTGAGTCGGTTTAAATTATAATTTCCCATCAAGCATCATACATGTGTTATCATTTGATATTCTTGTGTGTTGCATTAATTGTTTGGTTGTGCGAAAGTTCATTCGACGGTTGTTGGTGTGATCAAGATTAGTTTTCTTTTTATTGATGTCCATTCCTCTGCCAAGACCAATTCTTTTGATTGATTTACTAATTCTCAAGAAACGTTGCAAGACAAGAAGCCACTAATTTGGTAACGGTTTTGGGAATCATCTAGTGGCTTTGTATTTGCTATAAATTTGAAATTGGGAACAAAATTAAGGACCTTTTTTTTGGGAGATACACCTGGGAGTGTTCTCAAGAAGGATTAGCATTTATTTCAGACTGTAATGATTTATAATCTATGTTATGAATTAAATGATGCTTTTGTATGTTGATCTTGGCATTATGCATATGATATGGTTGTATCTTATTTGAATGATAAGCTATATAATGTTCATTTATTGCAGTCTAGTTTTATTTTCATTGATTTGATGGTCATAAGTTTCAATATTTGCATTGATTATTAATGGTTGTGACCTCCACTTCTATGTTAGTTTCATATTTATGAGCTAACATTAGTTACCTTTCTTTATTTTTAGTCAAAAGAATACTCGTATTCTTTAGATTAGATTAATTCATTAAAAATTTGGTGAAGGAGCTATACCTCAACAAAATTTAGAGAAAATCCACAAATGCAATTGTGGTCTTTTCAGAGCTATTAGCAGATTTTTCTAGTACTATTTTGGGTTGAGAGTCATTTGTCTAAGTATATTTATCTAGAGTCATTCAATTCGCTAACACAAGTGTAACTTGTAAAATCAAAATTAAACATGCAATCAACATTTCTTTTACTTGTGTAAGGTTTGTTAGTTCAACTGGTTGGTGTCCAAGATTCATATTATTTGTAGTTGATAATTTTTTTATTCCTCTCTTGTTTACATCTTGTGCAAATAATACCTTTTGAAGTGCAAACAACTTTGATTTCAATGTAACTTTCTTTGTAAATATAATAAATTGTTGGTGAATGGTAGGAATCTAAGTGATTAAAAAAAATACCAATTTCATTCTTTTTGAAATCAGTGGAAAGTAATCCATTTTGATTTGGTGTATGTGTTTTTTTTTTGCATCTACTCTCTACATATAATTGTTCTATTGTTACTTGTAATCTTCATCTTGCATTTATTTCTCTATCTACTTCATTCCCTTTTAGATTCTTTGGTCATCCCTTTTTGCATCTATCATTTGCTCCCTCTATTATTTCCAATATTCTCTTTGATATTATTTCCTTTGTTCCTTAGATTCAATGTTCCTTTTCGGTTGACCCATAGCTAGAAATAAAAGTAATATTATTAAGTTTAATGAGTAAAATGTATTATTTTATTTTAGAAAAATACTATTTGAGATAAAGTAAATAATTGTATTAAATGGATATGTCAACACAATTCATGTGTATTATAGTAATGTGGTGTTGCGAACTTATAATGTATCATATTTATTTTTATATTTTGTGAAAAGTATATGTATATATTATTATTATATAATGACAACAATATTATGATTATAATGATGTTTATTGATTATCTTTAATATTATTATATTGTGATATTAAAATGATTTGGTTATTGTTTATTTATATTGTATAATAGAATCAACATGCTTAAATGAATTGTATGATTAGTCATATATTATCATAAGTTAAGTATGTGTATTATAATAATTTTATTGGACTAATATGATTTAACTATTTTAAAATTATTCATATGTATATATTTTTGAGTATAATGCTATTATCAATTTAATGTTGTTCAAAATAACCTTTTTCTTATTCCTATATTGTGATATTATGTTATATAACTAAATGATCTTAGTATTAGTTATTTCTAATTTTATTCAAATCATTTGATTATGATTTATTTATATTGTATAAAGGCATAAATGTGATTAGAAAATTGTATGATAAGTTATATATTAGCATAATTGGAGTATGAGTATTATATTAATGTTATTATCATAATATAATTTAAGAATTATAAAATTATTTCTATGTATCTTTTTGTTGGGATTAAGGTGTCTCAACCTTAGAGTCTCAACATGGTGAATTATTTTTAATTAATTTTTGCATAATTATTTTTATCCTAAGTTATTAACTTCCTAAGTTTTCATTCATCTTTGTGGGACCTCTTTGTGAGGTGGCACCCTACATGGTAGGTGATGAGATGACATAATCCCTATTTTTTAAGAAGTTGGAACTTACTTGGAAGATACTATATTTTGCGAAGATGTCATATATTTCCATTCTAGAGTGGAAATTGATTTGGAAATTTCCTTTGTTGACTAAAGAGTCTTAGTTTGCAAATTCTATTATGGATGCAGTTGTATTTTAGTAGCTGGAATTTATGGTGGAGTTCTCATTTTTTAAGTGGTGTGAGGTAAAGAAAGCACCTATTCTTGGTTATTGTATTTTCTATGTTGAACTTACATTGTATTTGGCAAGATGACCGTTATATATGAGATAGGTTTTATTGCTTGTAAAGCCCCATCACAAAACCCTAGAGGACAACTCACTATAACACCCAAAAAAAATGATTTTTTTTTTTTTAAAGTACAATGTACACATGATTTTAATGAAACAATAGCTTGTTTTCTAATAAAGTCCTCTAAGGTTCCTAGGTTACACTATTAGAATCCCATTAATGAAACTATTAAGAAAGTAAATCACCACGATAAATAAAATCCATCAACAATATAACAACATCCATATTAATCCAATTAACTAACACATGAAATAACATCATTACCAAATTATCCATTACATATGAGAGTTCATCAATTAATTACATCATTTCATCATTACATCTTGAACAACAATGTCTCCTCATAAACATGTGAGGAGAGTACATTAGGAGAATAATACATGATACAATTGAATTGTAGTACAATACAAATACATGTAGATACTCCACATGAACTGGAACAAGTGTAGACATCTTCATATCCAAGAGTAGTCACCATGAACACAAACAAAGTGAGGGAATCCAATGGAGTACAAGGCATGTTCCACCCAACCATGTGGAACCCTAAGGTCCACCCCCCATGCTAGGAGATAATGATAAGGTCTCATCACCAAGGAAGAGAAGAAGATAGTACCATGACACAAAAAGGGCTAACATGACTCCAACATACAAAGTAGCAAACAAAACATAAAGAAACAACCGCTTCCAGAGGTATAAGAACAACAATGTGAACAAAAACAAAGCATACAAGGTTGCTATAAGGAGAAGTGTCATCACATGGTTTGTTATGGGTTACCCTAGCGTAACCTTCCTAGGCTACTAGACCCCCATCCTAGGTTACCCTGGCTACCCCTACCAGCCGCCGAACCCCCATACAAACTATGCGGGATCAACATACCTTCTAGCCAGACCAGGCAATTGATCTTTCCATTCCAAGCCTTCCCACTCATCTCAAGCCTAAACAAGCACTTGAGCCATGAGTGAGGCATTATCTTGATTAATGTGAACTACCCAACCCTCTAATTCATTTTAGATTATCACTATATTAAACTCTCAATGAGTTAACTTGGACCTACCACTTTGTGCACCAGACCCCCATTGAGAGCCACTCTCCCTCCTAGCAACAAAAAAAATCAACAGTCCCATAACTAGGTAAGCCAACTTGCACAACATATGAAACCACATGTAATATCACATAAAGCAAGGCATGCACCAACTCGCAAAAAGTATCCACATATAACTATACCACAGTGCAAGGTTAGAACCCACATAATCAAAAAACCAAATAGAGAATCAAGTGTTCACAAAGAACCTACAAAAAAGTCAAACATTAAAGAAAACTATTTCCCCAACCTATGGAAGTCTAATAAATCATAAACACAATGGTTCCCCAATCGAAGAGGCAACAATGAAATGATCTCACATTTAAAACCAACCTCAAATCCAAAATTAAAAATCAACCAATAGGGCATCCAAGAGAGACCTCAATTTTCTCCTCACATGATACCCAACCACTATTTACCTAACAAACTTACAATTTGGCTAATGAAAAACTTTAACAAAATCAACAACCATGATAACAATAGTAATTAAGCGATTCACAATTAAATTCAAAAATCAACCTTGATAACCAAATTCAACTTAGATTCCAAAATTCATACACATAATTCCCACAAGGAGTAATAACCAAAATAATACTCCAAAACATTTATTTCACATAATCAAATACAAAATTCAATACAAATGATCAAGCAACATTATGTTTATGAAGAAGAATATAACCACATCTAATGTTACTTGTTAACCTCACTACCAATTCACTTGATAAACCATCTAAGCCTCAATTATAAAATTATAAGAAATAATTTTCTTTATTTAATTCCCATTTCCATTACTCACTAACTTAACTTCATACAATGACTCAATTATTCCATTATTCTATATAAACTAATCTACTATTTAACACAAATCAAACCTTTCATATCTAATTCTCCCTTAGTTTCATTTATTCCTTTTATATGATTAACTATTAATTATGACAACAATGTTTTCACATTAATCTCATCACAATTTATATATACATACACGTACATACTTAAATATAATACTCACATGCTCCCACAAGTTAGAGGATTTGGTTTGAGTATTGGGTTTGCTCCTCGAGGTCTTTGGTTCGATTCTCTCTGGCCCTCTCTGGCCCAGATATCACCCCACCTTGGACATTGGGGGACAATGTTGGTTATCCCAAGGCTGTTGGGACTAGTCTCACCTCAAACTCGCCCTGTAAAGGGAACTTGTTGTGCTTGAGTCGCGGGGATACCCTTCGAGACCAATATATATATAAATAAATAATATACACACATTTTAGTGTATATATATATATACATATAGATCTCTATATATGCATTTACATATATATCTTATACAATCAAGACAAGGTTCAGTTTTAAATACAAATTGTAGATTTTTATACTAATATATATATATAGGCATGTTAAGTTTCTACAAAAAATGAATACTAAGTAATTGTGAGGCTTGTGCATGCTACACCCTTAACTAATGCATGCATCATAAGATCAATAACTTGCAACAAAGTATAAGTTTATCAATTACCATCAACCTAATCTCACTCACACACGCACGCACGCACGCACACACACAGACACAGACACAGATATCGATATCCCAAATTGAAAGCTAGGTAAAACTAATGAAGACGATGACTTACAAAGCTAGGTAAAACTAATGAAGACGATGACTTACAAACGTAATCGAATGATAAGAAATGAAATATCAATTACATAAATTCCAATCTATAAAAATAGAACTCTTGTATCTAATGTCCATACTATAAGAAAATAGAACCAAATGTCAACTAGTACGTCGAATACCAAAAATGGAAGAGTACAACGAATTACAGAGGAGGTAGCGCCATTAAATAATATAGACTTAGGCAAGTTTAAATTGTAAACAAAAGAGACATGATGGGGGACATTGTATTTGCAGGGAAGAGATCAATACAACCAAATCGAATATCATTTTGCATTAGGCGTGGTAATATGAAATCGAAATTTGAATGCATGGAAATTTGTAATATCGAGTGCATATCATACACATCAAGAGTATACACCAGATAACTAAAGATTCACATAACAATTCGACCCAACAAGAAGGGAGAAATGATGACCATTACAAAGAGGAAATAGCAAATGCATAAGAGATTGCATGACGCCAATAAGGATGGATAAGATATAAGGGTGGGGCTCGACTATATTCTTTTCTTATCAGATGGCTAAGGGTAAACTAGTTGGCTAGAAATAAAGCAGTGACTAGCATTACATAAGGTAACTTGAAAACATTGGATATCGAATGCTTAGGAAGATAAGACTACCAGTACAAAAACCAAGGCTTGAGCCAAGAAGGATAACATGAGAAGAATATAAAACCCTGTAAAATGCAACAATTAAAAAAAATTCAGTTTAAATATAATGTAAAATAATTCACAGTCTAGTGCCCAAAAGGCTATTCACCTCAACTAAAAACAGACAAATCTGAAATCTTTATGAGAAGCATGGAGATTGAGGAGTCTAGGTAGAGATGGTGCCACAGGTGGAAGAATTTGGGAAGCCAATGTTTGAATATTTTAAAAATAAGATAGCAGTTGAGAGTAGATGTGAGCAGAGGTCGGCCCGACAAGAACGATGGAGATATGCAATGGCACAAAACAACAGTTTGCTAAACAAAGGTTTTCTACAATAGAGCATTAACTATGTGCTACATTACAGATTGATTGTCAATAGAAACAAATTTAGGAACCAGACAACAACTGAGTATAATATTTGTAGTAGACACACAAATCGTTTGCAGAGAGAAACCAAACATTTCAAAAATTTATATTCCTAACAATCTCAATTCAACATTAAGCAGAAGTACAAAAATAATCAATAACATTAAAAAAACTTGGTTTCTCCTACTTGCCCGAGTAATAATAATCTGATGCAAAGTTTACAATCCCAGCCTACTACTACAACCCTAGCTTCAATACCCTCTAAATTTCCATAATACTGCAAGAATCCCCAATTTCCAAGCCTCCAAAACCCCAAGAAGATTTTTCAGAACCAGAGAAAATTTCACAGCCCCGAGAAGCAAGATTAGTTTCTCCAAAGAAAACCAAAATCCCCTCCCTTAGTTAACTCTAACTAATTTATTTACTACCCCCATCTGTAACTACATCCACTTCATTAAATTAATTAATTAATTTTCTTATATTTTCCCCCACTATTCACAACTATCACTAATTATCTTTTATAATTTTTTTAACCATGTCTTATAATTCACACACAATTAATTCAACTATTAAATCATTTAAATTTATTAATTTAATCTTTCAAAAAAAAAAATTCACAATCATATCAATTTAATATATTTATTTAAATACTTCATTTTAAACCATAAATTTCAAAAAAACAAATAAATACTTTAATAATATTTTATCTATCAAAACTGCACGGTAAAAGCATGAAGTTGGGTACACGAAGAGGGAAAATCTTGAGGAAAAAAAATTCGCAAGAAACGCGTACGCGTTTTCAAAGAAATGCGTACGCATTATGGAACGGTTCCACCATTTTGATGTGAAGCTGATTAGAAGAAAGGAGAGTGCGTACGCATTTTAGAGGCGACCAAATTTTCACTACACCTCCTCCCATCGAGACTAGTGACTTCATCAACTTCCAGGTTTTTTGAATTCTTCATTTTTTTTTGGTTTTTTAATTAGTATTTAATTTTTGTTTAGTTCAATATTTTATTGTTTTTAATTGCATTTAAAAAACCAATAATGTCAACGAAATGAAGAAATTTAATTTGTAAATTGAAAACCCTAAAAACTAAACCTAAATTGAACACATTTAAAACGTAGAAATTTCAAAACCCTAGGTTACAAAATTTACATAGGTCCCTAAAAACTAATTTACATTGTAGGTTAATCTTTGGACCTAAACCCTAAAATGTAAACCTAAAACCCTATTTACCGTAATTTACATAAACCTAAAATGGGCTATTTACCCTAATTTACGTAAACCCTATTTCAAACGAAGATTCTATGTCATAGAAACGTTTCAAAAAATATATGATTAGATAAAAAAATGGGGTCTAGGGTTTAGGGTTTAGATCTCCTCTTCCTTTTTAAATCATCCAAGAGTGCTTGGAGGTCCAAATAGGTTCAAAATCCATCATGTGTCTTCTATATGTTTTCATGTCATCAAATCTCTAAATCTAAACCCTGAACCCTTATTTACCATTCATTTTGTTGTAGGACCTTAAAATTAAATTTGGTTGCCTTAGGCAACTCCACCAAATTTTATTCCCTTAAGCCATGGAACATTTTTTCCTAGTCCACCTTACTATACATAGACCCCCTTAAGCCATCCTATCACCCTAAATCGTAAATCGATGTCTTAAGGGGTCCTAATATGACATTTCTTAAGAGGATCAAAGAAGTTCTCAAAATTTGGTGAGTAGAGCTCAAGCTCATCTTTGTTTATTTTGTACATTGCAATTAGGTCACTAATGCATATATCTATGTGTCCCTTTGAATGCATTCTATTAATTTTTCATTCTTATCTTTAATATTCTTTGAAAAAAATGAATGAGATTATAAATTTTAATGTTAGCGAACTAAACTTATAATTTCTTCTTAACTACTTTGTCCCACTATCTAGAGATCTTGTGTCTCTTTGATCAGTTCTTGAGAGTTACTTAGGCCAACTTGTATAGTGAAGTTGAAATAAAGAGATTGAATAAGAGTTATTATCTATTTTAGGATGGGTCAACACATGTGAGAGTCATAAAAAATTACTTACCATAGTATTTTCATGCATTATTAGTGACTGTGGTGTTGCCATTTTGTTATTTCCTAGGAAGCCTTATGGACCTATATATTGGATTCTTTGGGTAGAAGATGTATGCAATGTATTTTATAGAGTTATTCTATCCTTTTTTTTTAATAGGATTAGGATTTTTGATATCATTGTTGTATTCTATAGAATCCCTATGAGTATATTATAACCATAAATCATCTAACAATGCATTGAGTTGTGTGGTAAATTATAGGATAGTTATTCTTGAAATAGGATTCATAAAGTATATTTATATCTCTTTCCTTCTTATAGTTGCATATATTCTTATTTCTCTCTCTTTTCCTTTATAGTTGTAGATCTTATTTGGTATTATGAGACTATCCTCTAAGATTAAATTTCTATTTTCATGTATTATGTGGTCATGTACAAAATGGAAGATTTTTCATGTTGGGTTCTTGCTTTTGGCTTCTTAGTTACATGAGAAAGTACTAGTTGTTTTGAATACTATTTAAAGTTCTTGCATATGTTGGTTTCATTCTTTAAATCCATGGTTAAATAGAAGAATTGGATTATTAAACCCTCATTACATGTTAGTTGTAGAGTTGATCTCTTGGCACGACCTAGAAGCTCCCAAAAAACCTTGTTCTTCTATTTGGATGTACAAAGTGATGGTTGTGGAATATTTTGGTTGCTTAAATTTCCTAGATAACCCTCTAGCATTTTTAGATATTTGCACTTGCATGTTATAGATTCATGTTGTTTTGATATGTAGGTTTTATAATTTGTACTAATTTTTTTGTCTTGTATATCTATGATATTCAATTTTTTGGATTTCATTTTTGGTGTTAAATTCATATATTTCTATTTAAAGATGTTGAAATAGAGTTAGAGATACATGTATGGTTTTATAGGTATACATGTAAAATCAAAATATGTAGTTTTATAAATTTAATATGAAGAGAGTGTTATTTAGGATTCTTGTAGATGGAGATAGATGTAAATTTAAATATGTATTCTTTGGAATTAATTTGAGAAGGTTAGTTATGTCATTCTAAATGAAGAAGTATTGGAATATCCTTGGGAATTTAATTTTTTGGTGGTTTCTTGTTTTGTTCCTAAATTATGGTTACTTTTTTGTGGGTTTACATCAAGTTGGATCTAGATTTAATATCTAGTACCAGTCATGAAGGATATACATGTTATAACTAGCTATCAATATTGTGCATATTAGTAATGAAATATTGAATTTATATGTGGTAATACTCAAGATGTGTGAGTTGTATAATTTTTTGGTCTACCTATACATATAGGTTGCATTAAAATTATAGTTGGGTGGTCTAGAATAATATATATATTTTAAAGTTTTGATAGTGTATTATGTGTATAGGGATCAATCCACTTATGCTAGGGAGATGATATTCTTGAAGGATGTATGGATGAACTCATTAAAATAAAGAGTTAAATACCATTTTGATTGTTCAGAATGAATAATTTTTCCATCACTTTGGGATTAGCTAGACCTAGGAGAGTATTCCTAGAGGTAGCCTTTAATAATGTTTAATCACAAATAAAGATATATTTAAAATATAAAAAGTTATAATAGTATCTATATACATGAAATTTGAAAATTTAGATAAATCAATTTATGTCCTCGGATTTAATTAAATTTTGCCATACTTGATAAATACATTTATTCATTTTGAATTGTAGGACCTTAAAATGAAATTTGGTTGCCTTAGGCAACTTCACCAAATTTTATTCCCTTAATCCATGGACCATTTTGTCCTAAGACCTTACTACACATAGATCCCCTTAAGCCATCCTATACCCTAAATCATAAATCGATGTCTTGAGGGGGAATTTGACATTTCTTAAGGGGATAAATTTGGTGAATAGAGCTTGACCTCACTAGTGTTTTTTTTATATTTTGTACATTGCAATTAGGTCACTACCATATATCTATGTGTCCCTTTCAATGTCTTCTATTAATTTTTCATTCTTATCTTTAGTATTATTTAAAAATAATGAATGAGATTAAATAAATTTTAATAAAACCCCATAATTTCATAAATCTACCCTTCATATTAACAACCCCACACTGGACTCAATTTAATGTGTGTACATGCTATGAATTTTTAATGTTATGGATTTTATTTAATGTTATAAATCAAATGGTCTTAAAATGAAATATATTTTGAATTTGTGCATGTTCAATGTGATTTTAAAATAACTTTCAAATTGTGTGCATTATTTAATTAGTTTGTTGATATATATTTTTTAATTGTTTAACATGCAATTGCCATATCATTGCTCACATGGATCCATTGTTTAATTTAGAGGATTTTATGCCCAATGAAGAAATTCCTATAGATCCCATACATCCCAATCCACCACATGAACATAACCCTAGCACACCTCCACATTCTCCACCGCCAAACCCCCCACCCCCTCCTATAGTTGATGAAGATCAATTAAGAGAGAATATTTGAGCAAACCTCATTGCCATTCAAGGAAATATAGATCTTATAAAAAATGAGCCTAGATTCCCTCCCCATCTCGCACGGTTTGCATCTACGATGCAAACTATTGTTGATTATGTTCGATCTATTGATGCAGACCTAGTTAGGTTCCATCAATGGAGAGAAGAGAGGAGATAATTCTATGCAGATGGATTATCATATAAAGAAATCAATGACCTGAAAATTACCAAACAAGCCATGTGCCAATATTTTATTAATCCCCAAACAAATCAACCCATTCCACCCACAAAAAAATGAATTTCAATTTTATGGTGTAGGCACCCGCAGATAGCTACACATTTTTGGGACAGATGGTGGATGGTGTTTGATACTCCACCACATGGCAACAGTGAGGTGCCCTTATACTTTTTGAGAAAGTTATGGGCTGAGTTTGAGTTGGGTAAAAAACCCAACTATTTTGATATGAGGTCATTTCAGGGAGTTGGGTGTGGCATGCCTCAACATAGACTAGGAGCAAGCATTGATCCTTAGCGACGTGCTCCAATTGCTCCTATTGTTCCTCTTCCTTCTCCTAGTGTTCCTGCTACATTTCAGCAGCAAACCATGTTATCGACATTAGGAGAATTGAGTTCACTTTCAGGACATCTCACTTAGCAGTCTACACATGCGGCCACTGAAGTGGCCAATAGAAAGAATGGAGGCTCGGGCTATAGAGATACTTAGACATCCACTTTAGGTGATGCACACGCATCTGGGATGGGGTCATACCTAAATTTACTATATTCTGAGGATCGTCCTACATAGGTATGTTCATCTTTTGAACTTAAATTTAATTCAAGTTTGAAATATGAAAAATTCATGTAAATAATAACATCAAATTATATATATAATATAATATTAATTCAATAAGTGTTTGGTGTAGATGCATGATCACGTGATGCCTGAAGCTCAATATGATCATCGTGTGCATATGTCGAGTGTTGTAGATCTAGGCTCACCTTTTGGACAGGTACTTGAACCAATATATAATATTAAATCATTTGTGTGGATATATATATCTAATTTAATTTGAATTTGTACACATTTGTGAATTGATATATTATATCTAGATGCAAGGAGGTCATACAATACCTAGTACTAACCAACCACAAGTTACAATGGTGAGCGCTCCTGAGACATCATCAGCTCAGGTGCGTGCTTTCAAAAGTTTGTTAAGTTTAAATTAAGTAGACATCATAGATCTAATTTAATTTTTTCATTTACATACACATATGTCAATGATCTATATGAACTATTGTACATCTATATGCAGGAATTTCATGAGATACCCATGGCGGGTTGCGCACCTGAGACATCATTGGCATTTATGCATGGGAAATCTCAAGTGCGTGATCATGAGGTCATATCATTCGAGGTTGTATACTTTACTTTAAATCTCCTATACAATTTTTATGGACCTTTTAAATATATATATATTCGAGGTTTTCACATATTGTTTGCTTTATATGAATATGCAGGATATAGTAGATTAGGCATTTGCATCTTCTCAAGTGACAGTTATGCTACCCATTGAAGAAAATGTACTAGTTACAGATTCACATGATCATATAGTAATTTATGCATACTAGAAATCATTTTTACAATATATAAATACTAGATATTTAATTAAATTTATTTTTATCTAAAAGTTTATATTTTCATGTTTAAATATGTTTAATTATATCAAATTTTCTAGAAATAAATTTAAATCTAATTTCAAGTTTCTTGTACTCTTTTACAGCATGATGCAGGTACATCTAGTCAACATGGAACAAAGAGGAGACTTGATTTGATCGATCAGCCTGAAAGTTAGATGGTTTAAATATATTTTATGGACTAGAGATCTCTAGTTTTATTTAAATATATGTGTTGGACTTGACATATAAATTCTATGGACTATCTATCTCTAGTTTACTTTGAACATGTTATTATCATATTTGTGTTTATTTATATCAACTGACTTTAAAATATGATGATTATATATTGTAGTTAATTATGATATCTTGTTATGTTCACTTTCATGATTATATGCACTCATACATTAGACTATTTATATTTTATCTAATTTTCAAGTGTTACATGCACTATATAAATTCTTATCTAGATTCAAATTTAATATATATATAATTTATCACATGGTTAGGTGACAATTTAAAACATTCCTTAAATAGTTTAGATCATATTCATAATAAATTAAGGGTAGATAAATTTAACTATTTTCCAATTAGATAGCAAATATTTGAATCAATAAACAAAAAAACTATCTCCTTGTACATGTATAAAATGTATAATCTATACAATTGAATAATTATATAAAATGTGGTAAATACAATACATGAAATGTATAATCTATAAAATTGGAACAAGATATTTAAAAAGTGACATTGAACAAACATATATAATGTATATCAAGATGTTTATTACAGCTATATAATATGATGAAACATATATGCACATGTAGATACAATTAAAACTTATCAACTTTTAGGTGAAGACCAAAAATAGACATTTACATAGTCTCGAAAATAAATTTTCAGTTTAACAATCACTTCGTAGATCGACTTGATGAGAACCTGCACAAATAATTAATGTAAGTAACTACAATTTTTGTGATTCATTTAAGAAAAAAATTCATGCGAGAAAAGAATAGTATATAGTAAATTCCATACAAATTCAAAAGATGTTTGCCATAGGATGGATTAAGGGGACCTAAGAGGATATATAGCTTAAGGGGGGTCTTAAAGAGAATGGCTTAAGGGGATATAAGAGGATGGTTTAAGAGGATGCATCTCATGAACCCTAGAATATGTCTTAATAGGTCCTAAGAAGATGGCTTAAGAGGAATTATGAGTCGTTTAAGAGGATGGCTTAAGGGGATGTAAGAGGGTGGATTAAGGGGAGTTGATAAAATGACTCAAAGGGATGTAAGAGAGTGGATTAAGGGGATGTAAGAGGGTGGATTAAGGGGAGTTGATAGAATGGATTAAAGGGATGTAAGATAGTGGATTAAGGGGATGCATGTTATGAACCTTACAATATGGATATTAATAGGCCCTAAGAGGATGGTTTAAGGGGAATTATGAGAGTGACTTAAGGAATGCAAGATTATGGATTACAGGGATGTAAGAGGATATGACATAAGGGTGCTTTAAGAGGATGGATTAAGGGGATGAAAGAGGGTGGATTGAGGGGAGTTGATAGAATGACTTGAAGGGATGCTAGAGGGTGGACTAAGGGGAGTTGAGATAATGAATTTATACTATCAATTAAATGTATCTAGAACTATATATAGTTACCTATCTCTATATTTGAATTCCATTGTAATATATGTGCATCTCCTCTCTTGTTTGTAAAACATCTAATTTTGGGAGACCTGAAACTAAAAATGATATAAACATTTAATTAGGAAATGATTAAATACAAATATATATATCAATTAACTATATAAACAACTAGATATACTTACCAATATTTATTTACTCTGTTGTACCATCTGCATCCTCTCTCTTTTTTTATGCATCTATGATTGTGTCATGATCATCAATTGAAAGTGTCCATAAAACTTTATTAGCAGGCCTCCCTTGATATCTAACTAGTTTTATATTGGTTGCCAAAATCAAATGTAAATAATGTATAATCTTCTTGTGTCTTTCATAATCTTTAAATACAAGCAAGCCATTCTTTCTCATCAAATATTTTCGAAGCCAGGTGCCAACAACAACCACTGAACCAATTGGATACTCAAAGTTGTCATCATCCACTCTAGGATGTGCCAACTTATGTTTTCTCTCAACATATCTAGCCAACCAGTAATCTGTCTCCTCTTCATTCCCCTCAGGTGCAACAACAGCATACACATATCCTGCAAAAATAAATACAAAATTCAATAAAAAGTGACTTATATTTAATTCACATATAAACATCCATACATACAAAATTCAACTCAATAAATAATGTACCTTCTTGTACAAGATCTGAAACATGATCATAATCATCTGATGCGAACACTTGATTATCTTCAATTATCGTTCCATTTTGAACATTTGTCGATGTAGGCATTAAGGCTCTTTGTTGCCATTGTTCGACCCATTCTATATTTTCACATGCCTCCCAATCACCTGCAATACAAAATTGACAAAAACATGTCAACTCTCTTGTCCATATTGTCCATGTGTTTGCATTTGAACTCTTAAACGAATGCCATTTTGCAAATCCATTAATTGTTTCACAATCTTGTAAAAAAAAAAAATCATTTTCTTCAACTAACCAAAAGAAGTGTCGAATTATTGAGCTCTCACTTGTTCTTGTAGATAATTTGGTATTGCACCAATCTACAATTGCACATGCATCTCTAAATTTCGAAGCATCCTCAAATTTTAGTTGCTCTCTAGCAAGAGCTCTTTTCACACATGCACCTGCTCCATCATGTTCTCCCTTACAATGACCAGCTTCAAAAAAACTCCATATGTGTTGGATATAATTTTCCTTATGAACTCTACATAACTAATAAAACATTCTAGCATTTTTGAATTGACCTGTGCAATTATCTGACCATATGAGATGTTCTAGCATTTGAATTCCTCTCTCTTTAAATTTTTTATAAAATATATCAAAACAATATTGTACAAACTCAGATGAATGTAAACAATTATCACTTACATAAAAATGGTACTCTCTCAAAATTTTCCTATTATCTTCTGTACTATCTTCTACATGTCTATAAACAATGTGAACAAATATAGCTACTTGCATTGAATTATAATACTATGATTGAATTTCTTCTTGTGGAGCAAGAGTATAATTTTCAGCAAAATCAACAACTTATACTTCCCATTGGGAATGTGTTTTTACATAAACGAAATTGATTATCAAGCCAATGAGCATTATGAGAGTGTTGAACATATTTAGGTACAAACTTATCTTTAAATTCCTTAATAAAAGCATGCACACTAACTTTTTCCACAATTAGCTCAACATGTTTTCCAATTTTTCCATCTTTTAAAGAATACTCAACATTTTTAAATTTTTTTACATCCACTAATTGTTGCCCAAATTCATCTAAACTACTTTCATCCATACATTCTCCTAATAATGAAGAGTTACCACATCTATCGCATTCTCCATAAATGCATGCTTTAAAAAAAATGAGTTTCAATTTAAAAGGGGATCACAAAACCAACCTGTATCGTATATATCAAAATATATCATAATATTACAACAACAAGATATTCATTGCTTATTAATTCTAACATACCAAGGTTTACACTTTTCAAATGATCTTTGACTTACGTTAATATTCAATGGTAAGATTGAAGCATCTAAATTTTTTTTATATAATTCAGTTTGAGTCATATCTAAGAGATGCTTTGGATGAGGTTCATGAATTTTGGAACCCACCCTTAATTTTAAAACATCTCTAATGTTAGGTGATACTCTTGTATTATCATGCCAAAATTTATGGATTAAATTTTTAATTTCATTAGTTAATTTCATGTCTAATCTTGGGAGTCTACCACTAAAACTCCAACATTGATTAATAGGATCCTTTTCAATACTTTCTCTTCTTTTAGCAGCTCTTATCAAAGTTCTAGGACTTACTTTTACACATTTACTAATCTTACATAACATTCTTTTATTTGAAGTTGTTTTATCAACTAGAGCAGTTGTTATTGCATGACAAGCCACATTCTTATCTTTTGATCGACTTTTCTTACCAATAACATCAATAGCATTAGCAACACTAGATATGACTTGTTCTACTCAATCATCTTTCTTTTTTGATTTTACAAAAACACCTAATTTTTTCATCACTTTTCTCATTTTCAACATTCTCATCAATTGCACCATGAGTTGATATTGGAATCCTAATTTCTTTCTATAAAAAAACATTTTATATATTTTATTTCCATAATTTCTAATTTTTCTCGAAGAAACTTTACCATGAAGGTTATCTAGCACATCTATTTCAATTGTAAAAAAAGCATTTTCACCTTCATCCATAGGAGTTTCATTTTCATTTGAACACACAAGGGGTTTCATTTTCATTTTCAAATGTGAAAGGGATTTCATTATCATTTTCATTAATATGAGGGATTTCATTCTCATTTACATTCTCATAAGATATAATTTCATCATTTTCTTGTTTTTGCATTGTTTCAACCCTAATATTATTGATCTCGTCAATGGTGTATCTAGCTTCATGTAAACAAGCAATATCAATATTATGAGAAATTGGGTTTGAACACATACTTGGATAGATTGTTTGAATAGGTGCATTTTCCATATTATTGGGAGGTGGATTTGAAGACACACCCGAAGTTGTTTGCATATCATTCAAAGTTGAAGTTGAAGGCACAGTTGGGTTTGTCTCCGTAATTGCATTTTCTTCTATATTCACCATCTCCACATTTGCATCATCTACATTCATTTCATCATTCATGGCTTCCTTTTCAACATTCTTGAAACTAGATGTCTCCAAATCTTTTATTTGACGATTCCTTTCTCTCCTTTCCCTTTGTCTTTTTGCCTCCTTATCTTTATTTCTTGAATTTCTTCCGGTGTCATTAACTTTCTACATCTTTTTTTTTGTCTTTGCTTATCACCCATGGTTACCAAACCCTCTTTGATGACAAAAACAATAACTCAAAAAAATTATTTCCAAATTTCCACCTCCTTCAAATATTCAAATTAAACTAAGTACTATGAAGATCATTTTTTCTATAAACTTTGAAGTACAAAAACATCATGAGTACATCCAAAAATTCACTTTTTCCAAATCTTTTTGTAAAAAGTCCTTGCACTTGATTCCACTTCAGAAACTTCAACCTGCATTGTCTCTTCCAATAATTTGAATAAAATATGCCCTGCACAAGACAAATTTGCAATAAAAAATGCAGAAAATGACACTTTTGAACCGTACTGCAGAAAAGGAATGTTGCAGGAAAATTGTGTTTTACCAGAATTTTCCAAATTAAGAAAAAATGGATATATTAGAAACGTGTATGCATTATTTTCAAAAAATGCATACGCATTTAATAACACGTACGCATTATGTTTTCCCAATGGGTCAATAGGTAACGTGTATGCGTTACAAAACACGTACACATTTTATTTAAATAATGCGTACGCGTTATTTAAAAATTTAATTTCCAAACCACTTCCAGGCTTGGTTTTAGGCTTGGAAAAGGCTTGGAAATCCGAGCCTTAGCCTTTGACCTGCAACTAAAAAACTAAGACAGATTGAAGAAGAATGTCCAAATTTGACAACATAGCTGATGGACTTTTTTTCTAAATGAATCTATAAAATTAAAACCCATTAGAGAAAACAATGTCTACTTTCTAAATATATAACTTTTTATTAATATTGTATTATTTTTGCTATTTTTTGATTAATTTTTAATCAAACTAGTCCTTAAACTTGAAATATCAGGTTTTTTTGGTTTTTTAATAACTTTTTATTGATTAAGTTTCTTGTAAAAGAGATTATATGGCATCAAATTTTAGACAGTTCTCTACACAATGAAAAAAAAAGAGTCAACAAATGTTTTTTTTAGGTTCAATTATGTTGTCCATACACGTTGATTTTAAAAAACATCAATTAAGGCCAATAAAAAATTAATAAAAAAAAAAAATCAACCAAAAATTATAAAAAAAAATCCACATCAAACTTCATGTTGTTAGCTCTCATTTCCAAAAATTAATTAGCAAAATAATTTTATTTGGGTCAAAAAGTGTTGTCTGTACACCTACTTGGTATGGTAAAAAAAGGGACTTTTAAAAAGTGGTTTTTATAGATCCCTATCAAAATTTAATTTCTATAATCTGGGTATTTTAATAATTTACATATTTGGAAACTTGATTCAATATTCTAGATTTCATATTACTGACTTTTTTTAATATTCATTATGTAAGTGCCTCAAATTTTCAGTCCAAATGTGACAAATTCTGAAAAACAACAAAAACATTTCCACTTTTTGAGCTTTTTGTGTACCCAACTTCTTGCATTAGCCCTGCAATTATATTGAAACATTTAATTAAATTATCAAAATTCCTATCAACTACAATAATATTTTATTTAATATAATAATCAACAAAAGCACTAACCAATTACATCACTCAAATAAACAAAACACCAAGTAGTACCTAACCTCACCGCCAAAACGAAAAACAACACAATGACAACACTAACGAAGGGGCACTACATTGCTTTTGGAGGTTGCTATGTGCAACATTTCATGGATTAACAAGTTATTGTTTTTTGACACAACTTACCTCTTGGGCTTTGAAGTTGGTCTTGGAAACCATGATAGCCTACCTTTTCATGTTGAGCTCTATGTATATGTTGGAGCCTTAACACATTTTATGAGATAGGTTGAATATTTTTAGAGACACTGTTATGCTGCTAGAATTATTCTAGAATCTTGTAATAGTGTGAAAAATCCTAAAGAGCATAGCTCTGAGATTGTATTGTGACTATTGTTGCTGATTAATACAATTAAGTTGAGTGTTTGGAGTGTGGGTTTTTTCCCGCAATGGTTTTCCCACATATATGTTGTGTTATGAGTTTCTTCTATTTTGAATATCTAATTATGTGTTTTTAGATGTGCATTTGAATCTGTAAATGTTAATTGGTTTAGAATTTTTGCAACTCTCTCCTAATAGATTCAATGTAGGAAATTGTTTCCACTACCTATGTTTCCTTTCAGTTGGTATCAGAGCTTGGCCAACTTTGATTCTATTGTTGGGTTTGAATGGTTTTTTGAGTTGATCTAAGTTTTAGTGGGAGTTTTACAAAAGTGATTTTCTTGATATCCTGTTGCAAAAAAAGATGGCAAGCACATCTAGAAGGATTGAGATGGAGGATTATTTTTTGGTGAAGCATTGGTTGTAGCTTTGGCAAGATAGGCATTGAAAGATGTGTAGTTAATTGATTTTGGGGAATCTTTTCACATGACGTCACATAGAGATTGGTTCTCAAAATATGAAGAATATGATGGTGGAAAGGTGTATCTTAGTGATGATTCTCATATGAAAATAGTTGGTCGTGGAAGAGTCAGGATACAATTCCCAGATGGTAGAGTAAAGGGAATTGATGGTGTGTTGCATATCTCAGGTTTGGCATAAAACCTGCTTTAAGTGAGTAAAGTGGATGATGCAGGTGTGCAAGTTGTCTTCTCGAGTCGAGGATGTAAGATGACTAGAGAATCTATGGTTTTGGCTAGAGGAGTTCAGATAGGAACCCTGTACAAGCTAGATGCATATGCAGTACAATACAATAGTTCTTCTGACAAACCAAACAAGAAATCTTTAGATTCTTCATCCTCATCATTAGATCAAGTAGAAAAATTTGTAGCAGCTACATCAGATGGTCATGAATGTTGGGTACCTAAGGGTGCTCATTCCTTATAAATGAAGCTTCCTACAGAGAAGATGATGTTATGGCACCAAAGACTTGGACATATTGGTGAGAAGGGTCTTAAAACCTTGAAATCTAAGAGCCTTGTAGAAGGCCTTGAAGATTGTAATCTCAAGTTCGACTTCTATGAACATTTTATCTTTGGAAAACAAAACCGTGTGCAATTTTATAAAAGTTCTCATAGGTCTTCTGGGGTTTTGGACTATGTGCATTCTAATGTTTCTAGTCCTATGAATGTTCCTTTGTTAGAAAAATCTATATATTTATTTCTTTCATAGATGATTATATTAGGACATTTATTTATTTTCTCAAAAGTAAATCTGAAGTCTTCAGCCAATTAAAGGAGTTTAAGGCCTTGGTAGAAAACCAGATTGGTAGAAAGATAAAGTGTTTGAGGAATGACAATGGTGGTGAGTTTTGTTTTGCATAATTCAATAAGTTTTGTAAAGAACATTGGATTGAAAGGCATAAGATAAATCCATATACCCCTCAGCAAAATGGAGTTGCAGAGAGAATGAATAGGATAATGATGGAGAGGGCTAGGAGTATACTAAGTGCGGCTTGCCTTGAACAAAAGTTCTGGGTTGAAGCTATTTCCACTGCATTTTATTTGGTAAATAGATCTCTTACATTAGCTCTTGCTCATAAGACACCTATGGAGGCATGGTCGGGAAAGAAGCCCTCATTGAGACATCTACATGTATTTGGTTGCAAGGAATATGCTCATGTGCCAAGGGAGAAAAGGTTGAAGTTGGTAAAAATGCTATCAAGTGTATCTTGATCGGATATTGTATTGGTGTGAAAGGGTACAAGCTTTGGGATCCAATGGCAAAAAAATTTCTCTACAGTCAAAGTGTTATCTTCAAAGAGATGAAACATTCTTCCATCATTTTGCAGCCTACAAAAGAACAGAAGAAAGAAGATGTGTTTCAACTTCCTATTGACTTTAGGAAAGTTGAACCCGAATCCCAGAATGGACTTGATGATGAGAACTTGAGAAGCTCTGAAATTTCTAAATAAGATGAAGAACCTCAACCTTAGCTAGTGAGGAGGTCTACATGTGAGAAGTGACAATTGGATAGATATGGATATTCACTAGAGAGGTTTGGATAGTCATCATTGAATTCAAATTGTGCTTTTTCTTTGATTTCTAACACTAATGAGCCTAGGACTGTTAGAGAGGCTATGTGTATGGATGATGTAGATTCCTTACTGAAATCCATGGATGAAGAAATGGTTGCATTAAAGAAAAATGATACTTAGGATCTGGTACCTTTTCCTGAAGGGTGTAAACCTGTTGGTTGTAAATGGGTGTTCAAGAAGAAATTGGGTCCTGATGGTAGTGTTGAGAAGCATAAGGCGCAGTTGGTCATGAAGGGGTATTCTCAGAAGGAGAGAATTGGCTTTGATGAGATTTTCTCTCCTATAGCAAAGCTAACATCCATTCAATTTTTTTTATCACTTGCTATAGTGTATGATTTAGAGATTGAGCAGATGGATGTGAAGACATTGTTCCTTCATGGTGACTTGGAGGAAGATATTTACATGTCACAGCCATAGCACTTCATGGTTAAAGGTAAAGAAAATGTGGTTTGTAAGTTGAAAAAGTCTTTGTATGGTCTTCAGTAGTCTCCTAGAATGTGGTACCAAAAATTTGACACCTATGTGTTGAGTTTGGGATTTTAGATATCTAAATCTGACTTTTGTGTGTATTTCAAAACTAAAAATGGTCGTATTCTCATTATTGTATTGTATGTAGATGATATGTTGTTTTTTGGGAATGGTAGTATGAATTCATATTTGAAGTTCCATTTTTCAGCACAATTTGATATGAAAGATCTAGGTGCAACAAGGTATATTCTATGGATGGAGATCTAAAGAGACAAAGATAACAAAAAAATTTGGTTAAGCTAGAGCAAATATGTGAATACGGTGTTGTAGAGATTCAACATGTCATCTTGTAGATCCTTGGTAGTTTCTATTTTGTAAGGGATGAAGTTATCAATTGAGGATTGTCCAAAATATCCTATTGAGATTGAGGACATGACCAGAGTACCATATGCAAGTGTTGTGGGCAACCTAATGTATGCTATGGTTTGTACGAGGCTAGACATTGCCCAAGCAGTGGGATTTTTGAGTCAATTTATGGCTAATCTTGGATGAGTGCATTTGGATGTGGTGAAGAGAATGTTCAGATATTTGTAGGGTAGTTTCGAGTATTCCTTATGTTTTCATGGTTATTCTACTGGACCTTAGCATTCAGTTTGTATTCATGGGTTTGTGGATGCAAATTGGGTAGGTGATGTTGACAGCAGGAGATCCACTAGTGGATATTTTTTCACAATGTTTGGTGGTGCTATTAGTTAGATGAGTAAGCAGAAAGTTGTAGTCGCTTTGTCCACGATAGAAGTAGAGTATATGGCAGCTACTCATGCTTGTAAGGAAGCCATTTCACTTAAAATATTGTGTTCTGATATTGTTTTTGATGCTAGACAAATTAGGATCTATTGTGACAATCAAAGACCATTAGCTTAGCTAAGAATCCTAATTTTCATTCTAGAACAAAGCACATTGAAATACAGTTTCATTTTGTTCAGGATATGGTAGAAGATGGAAAGGTGAAGTTTGAAAAGGTTGATACTTTGGTGAATTTCTTAGATGTATTGATGAGTGGTGTGCCAGTTCCATGGCCTTGGGGCCTTGAGGACTTGATGTTGTAGACTCTTGATAGGTCTTTGACAAGTGGGAGATTGTTGGGATTAAGATGTCTCAACCTTAGAGTCTCAACATGGTGAATTATTTTTAATTAATTGTTGCATAATTATTTTTGTCCTAAGTTATTAACTTCCTAAGTTGTCATTCATCTTTGTGGGACCTCTTTTTGAGGTGGCATCCTACATGATAGGTGATTAGATGACATAATCCCTATTTTTTGGCAAGTTGGAACTCACTTGGAAGATACTATACTTTGGGGAGATGTCATATATTTCCATTCTAGAGTGGAAATTGATTTGGCAATTTCCTTTGTTGACTAAAGAGTCTTGGTTTGCAAATTATATTATGGATTGGAGTTGTATTTTAGAAACTGGCATTTATGATGGATTTCATGTTTGTTAAGTGGTGTGAGGTAAAGAAAGCACATATTCTTGGTTATTGCAGTTTCTATGTTGAACTTACATTGTATTTGGCAGGATGACTATTATAGATGAGATAGATGTTGTTGCTTTTGGAAGTTGCTATGTGCAATGTTTCATGGATTATAAAGTTATTGTTTTTTGACACAATTTGCCTCTTGGGATTTGAAGTTGGGTTTGGAAACCATAAGATCCTACCTTTTCATGTTGAGCTCTATTTATATGGTTGTGTCTTAGCATGTTTTATGAGACAAGTTGAAGATGTAGTGCCCCTCCGCGTTTCTCCTTGACAGTTTTGCTCGTCTATGATTTGGTTCATCTCTTTTGCCGTGGTATTTTCCTTTGTTTTTCTTGTGTGATTTGGTATTGCTTGGTATGTTGTGCATTCAATTTAATTTGGGTTGATTAATTACTGCATTAAAATAGAATTATTGTGTTAAAGGCATTGTGATAATAAGTTTTATATAATTGTGGTATCAATAAAATAAAATATTATTAAATTCTTTATTTGATTTAAATAAATTCAAATTTATGGTTTAATAAATAAATATTTAAATAAATATGTTAATTATTGTATTGTGCAAGCAAACTAAAATGAAAGGATTAAATTAATAAAATTAAGTATTTTAACCGTTGATTTAATTGTGTGAAAATTATAGGAATGGTTAAAATCATAAAATAATAATAAATTGGTTAAGGGAAATATAGAAAGGGGCTATTTGATTATTTTTTTTGGGGGAAACTAATAATGGTTCTTGTCGTGCACATTTTTCTAGTTCTTGAAATCTTTTCTTGGGGTTTTTTTTTGGAAGCTTTAGAATTGGGGATTTTGCAGTATTGTGGAAATTCATATGGTGTTGAAGCTAGGGTTGCAGTAATAGGCTGGGATTGTGAACTCTGCACCAAATTATCACCTTGGCAATGAGAGAAATTAGGTTCCAATATTTATCTCAATTTTCCTCTCTGCTAAGTTGGAAATTAATGCCTGAATGAATATGGTGTAGGAAATAGAAAATTTGTTAGTTGGTGTCTTAATTAGACGATTTCACTTGCATAAAAGTTTCTGAGGGATTTTCCTTCTTAATCTTGGTGCCTCCTCTCCCTCTTTGATATCGATGTATTTGTAGCCATTTTTCTAGGTCAAATTGAGATGTATGCTTGAGTATGCTTGGGGTTTGTTGTTTGTTGGCATTCAATAATTTGCACTATGGGTGGTGATTTGCATTAGGTTTGATGATTCTAATTCTTGGTATTTGAATCCTAATCCCCAATCATAATTCCTCCTTTATACTGCATTTGCACGTTGAATGTTTGATGTTTTTTTGTGCCTTGCATTGTAATATCTTAACTTCTAGCATAGTTCCCTTCCAATTGGCTCAAAATGTCCCATCATTAAGGAGCACTTGATACTTTTCCCTATTAAATGCATAGAATTTGATTCATTATATAGCCAATTTCTTGCTCTATGATTCACTTAAAAACCCACCATGGCGAGTTTTCTGGTGGTTGAAACATACTTATTAGCATGTCAAGTGATGGTCAAATGCATGTTTTAGGTTTCCCATCCTAATCCTTTCATATTGCTTGTATTCATTCAGGTAACACACATTCATTTCTCTATACATTCATATTGTATATGCTACACATGGTTTCTAACTCAGCATTATAGTTTTACTTTAGAATTGATAATACTTAAATTATGTTTGGATATACATATTAATATGGCTTATGCACAACCTATAAATCATGCCATAGATGGGTGTTACACATTCATCTATTATATAATAGATATATATATACGTACCTCTGCAATTCATAAGATATTATGTTCATTATTCAACATTCGATTGCCTAGAATTTACGCCAGTAATTGTTAGTTATTTTGATATGGTTGTTTATTATATGGCATTGGTCACAACTAACCATTGATTGAATGTCTTTCCCCCTCCACTTTGTGTAGTTGGGTATGTGCAGGATCATGATAGGCCAAAAAGTGGCAATATTAAGGGTATTTGTAGGGTATGTGGCTGACGACCTTTTTTTTACCCAAAATTGATGAAATGAAAAGGGTTTTTAGAGGAGATTCTTAGTTTCTACCAATACAAATTATGCTTTAATTTGAATTTAATAAATAATTATTATTCATTTTCTATTAGAATTACGACTAAAGTCCTAATCAATAGGCTGATTGAAAAACATCTATAGCTTTCAAATGGTATCACATTTTTTGAATCCAAAACATGTGTCACATTCTATGCTTCACATAACATAGGATTACAAAAAGAAAAAATATATTTCATGAATTTTTGACCAAGTTAAGGTGGTCAAACATATGAGTTTTATATTTTTTTAAAAGTTGTAATAAAAAATTCATAATTAATTATTTACGTGGAAAAATTACAAAAAAATATACATCACATCCAAAATGAGTCCTCTACTTATATATAAAATATTATAAAAAAATATTATCATTTTATTATGGTTAGGGTAGTCAGGCAGACACCTACTTCTTATTTTTTCCCTAAAATTTAAGTACTACTGCATTGAAATTTCAAATTTTCACCAAATAGATTTAAAAAAAAAAGAATAAACCTAGTAGTTAAGAAACTACATTCAATTTTCTACAAATTCTTTTCTTACATATTTTTGAAATAATATAGATAAGTTATTCAAAATTTTATGTCAAGTTTCCTAACACTGATTTTTCTAAATTTTTTGCGACTTAAGGGCCTGTTTTTTCCATGATGATCTTGCACATACCCGGTTGATTTCAATTTTCAAGGTTATGTCTTTTGTTAAAGTTGGTTTTATCATCTCTTTTTAAATAATCACTTTGTGTTTGATGAAAGTTATACTAGCACTATAATCTCTCCCCAACACCCTTTCTATCGATGAATTGAAGTTATTTGTTTGAGCTTTGATATTGCAATCGCTGCCCTCTACCATCAAGAACTATTTGATGTAGATAGGTTCACTATAATTCATTGATGTTTGGAAATTGCAAATATTATTACATGTGTATTGTAAACAAAGATTTTGGTTACCCTATTGAATACTTGCCCTTCTAGGGCTTTTCACCTAAAAGGGAAGCAATAGGGTCAAAATCAAGGGTATTTGCACTCAAGACTAATGTAAATGAGATTTAGAATGACTAATCATGATGTACTAATGCATTGATATGAAAAGAAAATGATTTAATGATGCTAATCCTAAGAAATGCAAAGTGTTGGAAAACACACTATGATATGAAAAAACACCTAAAAATGCAAGTAAATGGTGAAATAATTGAACAGAATTGGAGAGGTGCACCTGGAATATGAAATATGATGTGAAGAGATTCTAGAATCCTAGAAAATTGACTGAAAATGTTGACTAGGACACTTATGCCAGGTTGGGCGACTTAATCCCAGTTTCGGGGAAAACTATCTGGAATACGAATATGCCATATGGGTATCCATAAATGTTGAAACCACTTTTCTGACCTAGTAGTGGGACTAATCCACCAAAGCTAGTGACTTTTTCCACCCACAGATTTCGAGAATCTTGGGACAAGATCCTATAGCTTTAGGTCTACACTTGCTTTTCTGACATGTGTCCACTCTTAATTCTATAGAAAATGGGATAAAAAGAGTCTCCAAGCTTGAATTAGGGTTATGTTGACTTGAATAGATTTGATGAATTTTTTACCACTTTTCAACACCAATTTATTTGACAAATTTGCGTACAAAGTCTACAAACACATGCAAAGATGGAAAAATTGTTGAGGGTTAGAGTATAGGGGTTTGCCTTGGTCAAACCCCACTTTGGTAATCAAACCCTATGAAATGAAATTAAATGACAAGAGAATGATAAATAAATAACATGCAATATCATAAACTTACCAAACCCTTGATGCAAAAATCTAAAGATATGTAATGAAGTGCTTCAATGGATGACTGGATTATGCTTAGAATGATTGAACGCTTGAGAATGATTAAGTTAATTGCTTGAGAGAATGCTTGAATGAATAAAGAGATGTAAAATGAGGGTAAAAACCCTTATTTATACTTTATTTTACTAATTTTCTCAAAAATAGCACATCACAGGCCGACCTCAAGGGTTAGAGAATGAAATCCCACCATAATTTTAAAATTATTTTGAGTTTTGTGCCAAAAAGGACTAAGTTTCCCCTATTGGTAACTTAGTACCACTTAAGAAAATTAAGTGGGTGTCGGAAATTACAAGGCATTAAATTTTGTCCAACGAGAATATCCTCAAAAAGACTTAAGGTGGGTCAGAAAGTGTATTAAAGGATCATTGAAACATGAGAAAGAGTTAAATTAATGATGACAAGTCTGGAGAAGTGTGAAAGTGAGTTACAACACTTTGAAATAAGACTTGGTAAGGAATGAAAAGGGAATATTTAGATGAATTATGATAAGAAGAGTACAAAAGTGTAGAAATGTGTTACAACACTTCACAACACCTTTACAAGACATCATAGAAATATTAATGATTCACAAGGGTCCAAGACCTAATGTGAATGTCTTGGTCACATTACATCATTAAATCTAGGCAAAATCAAGCCAAAGTCCACTATGAGGGCCTAAACATGATAAAAAGTAGAAGGGTTACTTTTTCTGTGTCCACATGTATCACTACATTTAGGTTACTATAAGTTTGATTACATTAAGGTAGATTGTGTATTAAATGGCATGAAAATTTCTCAGTTCATTGTACTTAACTCATGCAGAAACCAACCTTTATATCGTATTTGTGTGTGTGTGTGTGTATAAATTTGCTATTTTCATTTTGTTTCAAACTATCAATATCAGTGCATTCCACATGAAGATGCCATTTTGTACCCAATTTGCTTTCAAACCAATCAAATACAACTAGACTCAACATATGTCTTTTATATACTCATTTATTGACTCATTGGATGCATCTTATCAATGAATTTTTCAAAAAAAAATGTGTTTTTAATGAAATTATATCTATATATATGGATACATTGACACAAATGTTTGATATAAATGAATGTATATAAATATAGACTAGGAGGAATATGATGTTGTATTTTAATCTATTACTTTGAAAACAACGTTTGATTTTGTATATATACATTAATATATATGTATATATTTATATTTAAATATGTAAATATTTACTCGTATATAAATCTTGGTAATAGAAACAATTTTTTCCGTCTTGCATTTATTTGATAATATAATCTGTGAATTGGAGAAACTAAATAGAAATGAAAAGAAACTGATTTGACTATATTTAAATAAGTGACTTTTGTGGTTATGAATGAATAGAGGAGATGTGGAAATAATGCATTTTATGATGCATTAGTTGAGGATTGCTTGTTTCATTATGTCATTAGTATAATGGTATTATGATGGTCAATACTCTATTAAGTGAATTATGATAATGAGTAATCTGATTTGTGGTGACAATGGCTTAAAATTATGGAATATATCATGGTTGATTTGATTAGTTGTTCGTGTTGATTTATTGGGTTGATTTTTGAATTAAGTTGTTTATTAGCCAGATTGTAATTTTTTTAGGTAATTAGTGGTTGGGTACTATGTGAGTAGAGAATTGAGGTCTTCCTTGGATGCCTTATTGGTTGATTTTACTTATGATTTTTGAGGTTGATTTTGATTGTGAGGCCATGTTATTGTTGCCACTTTGATTGGGGAACCATTGTGTTGGTAATTTGTTAGTCTTTTAGAGGTTGGGGAAAATGGTTTTCTTGATGATTGGCTTTTCATGTTGGTTCCTTATGAAAACTTGATTCTATACTTGATTTATGAGTATGTGGGTTCTAGCCTTGCATTGTGGTATTGTTATTTGTGGTGACTTTGTGCAGGTTGGTGCATGCCTTTCTTTATGTGACATTACATGTGACTTTATATGTTGTGCAAGTTGGCTTACCTAGTTAAGTGGACTATTGAAACTTTTGTTGCTAGTAGGGGGAGTGGCTTTCAATGGGGGTCTGATGCACAAAGTGGTAGGTCCAAGGTAACTCATTGAGAGTTTAATCAAGTGATAATCTAAAAGTAATTAGGGGTTTGGGTAGTTCACATTAATCAAGATAATGCCTCACTCATGGCTCAAGCACTTGTTTAGGCTTGAGATGACTGGGAAGGCCTGGAATGGAAAGATCAACTGCCTAGTCTGACTGGAAGGTATGTTGATCCCACATAGTTTATGTGGGGGTTCGGTGGCCAGTAGAGGTGGCCAAGGTAACCCAAGATGGGGGTCCAGTAGCCTAGGAAGGTTACACCAAGGAAACCCATAGCTAGCTATGTGATGACACTCCTCCCTATAGAAACCTTTATGCCTTGGTTATTTTTCCCTTGTTGTTCTTGTACCTCTAGAAGTAATTGTTTCCTTTTGTTTTGTTTGTTTGTTAATTTTGTATGTTGAATTCATGTTAGCCTTTTGTGTTGTGCTATTTTTTTATTCTTTGCTTGGGTGGTGGGACCTTATCGTTATCTCCTAGCATGGGGAGTGGACCTTAGGGTTCCACATGGTTGGGTGGAATGTGCCATGCACTCCATTGGGTTCCCTCACTTTGTTCATGTTCGTGGTGACTACTCTTGGTTATGAAGACTTCTGCACTTGTTCCAGTTCATGTGGAGTATCTTCATGCATTTGTATTGTACTACAATTCAATTGTATCATGTATTATTCTTCTGATGTACTCTCCTCACATGTTTACGAGGAGACATTGTTCAAAATGTAATAATGTAATGATGTATCATTTTAATTATTGTAAACTCTCTCTTGTAATGATGAATGTAATTGATATTATTGTCAATTTGATGAATATTGATGTTAATAACATTTTGTTTCCACAATCCATGATAGTTAGTATGTAGAATTTCTAGAAAAAACTGTGTGCAGATTTTGGATCAACGTTTCGAATCATACTCCATGATCCATCATCAGGATGAAAAGCAGATAGAGAGAGAAGTGAAAAAGAGGAAGCGGACTTGGGTATAAATTAGAGGGGAGGGGAGGGTTTGGGAAGGTTGAGAAGCACATTGCCCAAGAAGGTAAATAAGATAATTAAGTAAATAAATGAATAAGTAGAATTAAAATTTAAAATTAAAAAGGAACGAATAAAATAAAAGAATAAATAACACCAAAAGACAAAGGACCAAGAGCAAAGAAGAAAGAAAAAGAAACCCAAAAGATCAAAAATATTTAGAAAATAAGATATATATATATAAATGTAAATATATAAGAAAATTAAGAGAGAGAAAGAAGAACAAAACATCACACAACACTAAATACTGGAAAAAGTGACAAATTAAGAAAGACTAGAGAGGAGAGGAAATAACCAAAATGTGTAAGTACACAAATTTTGTAATGTATATATATAGATATATGTATGCCACATTGCACATCAATAAATATTAAAGATAAAATTAATAAATTAGAAAATTCAGAGAAGAAAATGTGAAAAAATACAAAAATATCTACCACACAATACATACATACATATACATGCATCCGTGTATATATATCAACAACATATACATATACATGTACATATATATATGTGTGTGTGTGTGTACGTATATATATATATATATATATATATATATATATATATATATGTACACACACACACACAAACCCCCTAAAGACTTCTCTACATATCTTTGATTATTGCATACCTGTATTTCCACCAACTCACTTTCACAAGGGAAAAATGTCTATTCTTTCATCGCTCACAAACGATTTTCCTTTGCTATACGCACAACTTTTCATAATAAGATTATTTACCTGTATGTCAAGTGTGGAAGTTTGGTTGATGCTAGAAAATTCTTTGATCACCTGAAAGAATGAGACATCCCATGGAATATGATTATTGTAGTGTATAGAGGGCATGGATATCCTCAAGAGGTAGTCACACTGTTTCACTGTATGCAACAAACAGGTCTCCAACCAGTCAAGTTACATTTTCCAACATATTCCTAGCCTGTCCTAAAATGGGAGCTTTGGAACATGGCATGGACATCCATCAAAGCATAATGGAAAGGGGATTTTCGTCAGATATTATAGTTGGAAATGCTCTGGTAGACATGTATGCAAAATGTGGAATGATAGACAAGGCACGTGAACTGTTTGACACAATACTTCAAAGAGATGTCATCTCATGGACTGCAATGATTGCAGAATATCCATAAAATGGATTTGTTGAAAAGGCTTTAGAAAATTTCAAGCAAATGAAATCGGTAGTTGTCAAGCCTAATTCTACAACCTTTTTCAGCATCCTTCCTGCCTATGCCAAAATGGGAATTTTGGAACAAGGTATGGACATCCATCAAAACATAATGGAAGGAGTACTATAGATGCCCAAAGAGCAAGAAGTGAAAAGATAGCCATCCCTTTGTGTGCCAAAGAAGAAAAGAACATGCAGGCTACTGATTATCAAATTTAAAAGGTTAACTTGAGGCACCAAACCAAAAAAGAGAAACAATCATTGAAAGTAGCAGTCTCCTCCATTTAAGGCGGATGAACAAAGATGAATAAACAAAAGAACTTGAGACCCAAGTTGGTGAACTATTTACCTATTTGGAATATCTCATGGGGCCTGTAGATTCAAATGCACCTGCTTCCACACTTCTTGCAGCATTGGACACAAATTTGTAGACAAGAGGAGAAATGGGAGGAGTAGTTAAGGGTTTGGAGTATGGAAGGAGATGTTGCATTACTAACAATCCTCACACACTTCACTAGCTAACGCGGTTTACCATTGATGAGAATACAAAGGATTACCTTATTGTAAAGAGTCCTCAAATCAATGTCAACTCACCTATGCCTCGTTATAGAGAAGTACCAATTTGTAGGGAAGCCCTTCAAGGTATGTGTTAGACCCAAATGCGTGGCCAGTTTAGTCCTATGATCTATCACTTAGACAATTCCTGACACTTTAAAATTTTCAATACCAACAACTCTTGCTATTTTAGGCAATATCAACAACTCCTATTGTAGAACAAATAAGTCTAGTGTTCAACTCAGTTAATACCACTTTGCAAATCTCACTTTCAAAATGTCATCAATCATTCACTTGAACCTAGAAGTACACAACCTATTCATGAGCCAATGATGATAATTTTCACAATTTATAAATCATTATTACATAGATGACAATGCTTTCCAATCTAGAAGGCATAACAAGCTACCCACAGTAAATAAAGAGCTAGTCCATATTCCTTAACAACTGCTTGTCTCAGATGAAAATTTAATATTTATATTTATTATTTTTGTAGTATTCAAGACTATTGACCACTCCTGTCGAAAATTGATACTCTGTTTGGACTGGTTGACACTTTGGCAATCACCTAAAAAACTCAAATTTGTTGCCCAATATAATACCTAAATCTCAGCTCTCTAGGCTTGCTTTTGTGGAAAGAGATGAAACCCTTCCTATTAAAAGAGCACAGGTATGTGTTAGATCCAAATGCATGGCTAATTTATTCAGCTCATAGGCTTTAACATTGAAGGAAAATGCAAAATTTAAGCCCAATATAATACCTAAATCTAAGCTCTTTAGGTTTCCTTTTGTGGAGAGAGATAAAACCCTTCGTATTAAAAGAGCATAGGACATGAGGCAACATCTAAGACTCACTGAGAAAGGATTTATTGAATAAAATATTTAAAGAAAAACTAGTACAATCATATACATACATTAAAATAAATTTACACAGAAGATATATGAAGTGAGTTCTTTCAACAACATACATCGAAGTCTTTGTCAAAATACTGTTTAAAACAACACTATACATTATCCTAGTTTTATACACTAGTTATTGTTTAAAAACAACATAAATTCTTCAATTATCTATTTGAAGGATCCCTATTCATACTGCTCATCATAATATATTTCTTTAATAAATGAACAAAAGCTTGCAACTTTTGTGCAAGACTTGTAAAAATTGTCTGCTATGTCTTTTATTTGTATGATCTCATGTTCAACTACAACAAGAAGCAAGGTGACATCTTCCATTTCTTCTATAATCTTTTGTAACTGCTCTGCAATTGATTTTGTAAGTTTCAATGAATATATTGGAATCAACTGAATCCTCTTTTGTTAATGGCTTGGTTATAGATTTGTTCGATTCATTTGATTTGATATTCACTATTTCCACGATCTAGAAGGCTAATCACGATAATCAATATTTCAAACTTAAATCAAATACACTGGTCGTAAGCATGTAATAGTATGTTGATATAGCTATCTTATTAAATAAAATATGTTCATCACAAATATATAAACTATGCCAACAAATATTTTCTATTCATTCATGTTTATGAAGAATTGATATGGAGCAGTGAAATAAACATTTTCAAATATACTTTAATACAATCATACTATTTTGTGCATGATACAAAATGAAAATCAATGAAAATAGGTTGAATATTTCTTCGATTTCTTTAAGTTTGCAATGTTTTCATTATATTTTTAGAAATAATCAAATATCAAAAGTTAAAGTTCAAGAGTCTCACCTCTCCCGACATAGCAAGATGGGTAGCCTGAAGTAATTGAGCATTGGTGCAATAATATCTATTATAACCCATGCATACCTAATAAAATTATTTGGCCTACTCATTCATATAAAAGAAATTAACAAAGCAGATGGATTAGAAAAAAACTTTAGTCCTCAACAAAATAGTTCAAAGAAAGTCAACTATTGATATATAAGACATAAATAAAGGCTCAAATAGATACTCCTTAACAACTGCTTTCCCTAGATGAAAATTTAGTATTTATATTTATTATTTATGTATTATTCAAGACTATTTCATATAGTTGAATTGTAGGTCATATATCTGTACCTATGTATTTAAATTCTACTTAGAAATTGGCTCATGATTGGATCATTTTCCTCTAGATTAAATCAAATGTGAGAGGCATTAATGTAGATTCAAAATTGAACCCCCTGTTTCTTATAGTCAGCTAATAAAAATAATCATGACAAAGAAAAAAGATAACAACAAGAACATAGAGGAATTGTTTCTATGAATTAACAAACATTAAACAATATTCAACATAAATAAAAACCCATAGATATATAAACCATTCAATGATGAACTTTTGCTCTGTTTCAAAATAGAATTTTCTATTGTTTATTGTAGCATTAGAAATGAATACAAAACAGGGAAATATATAGAGTTTTAGATGTTGCCTCCAAAAATAGTAGGCTGCCCACAAAAAGAAGGCTTAAATCAAATCTTCTAAACTAAGCAACTAAACTTAGCAAATACTAACAAAAAAATAGAGCATGCTTAGCATGCATTATTCGCTGAGGAATAAAGCAAAGTTTTTAAACTAAAAAGCTGCTTTAAAGAAACTAAAAGTTAAAAATAGCTAAAGATCTTGCTACGCTGGAAAAACAGAATCTCTGTAGCATCAATTATCTTCATACTCCCCCTTAATGCTAAGAGGACTCACAATCTGGTCTTCAAGTGACAAAAATTTATCTTTTGCAACTGCTTTGGTGAAGATATCTGCTAACTGATCCTAAGTGCTAATGCGTTTCAATTCAACTCCCTTCTTTTGTACTAAATCAAAGAGGAAGTGATACTTCAAATCAAAAAAATTTGTTCTACTATGATGGACTGGATTTTTTGCTAACTTTATAGCACTCATATTGTCACAAAAGATCATTGTAGGCTGAATCTGCTTCTCTCCAATTTCTTCTAAAAAATTTCTAAGCTAAAGAGCTTACAATGTACCTGCCAAAGTAATTGCAACATACTATGCTTATGTGGATGAGAGAGCAACCATACTTTGTTTTTTGGAACTCCAAGTAATCAAACCATAACCAAAAGAGAAACACTTTCCAGATGTAGACTTATGATCATCCATACTACCTCCCAAATCTGAATCACTAAAGCCAACAAGATTGAACCTTTTAGAAGAGTATCAATGAATACCAAAATCTAGAGTGCCTTTCACATACCTCAAAATTCTTTTAGTTGTCTTCATGTGTATTTTCGATGGTTTTTTCATATACCTTGAAACAAGTGAAACTGAATATGCAATATTGGGCCTTGTGTGGGTTAGAAACATCAAACTCCCAACAATACTTTTGTAAGTTGTCTCATCAACTAATTCAGCACCATCATTCCTACTCAACACAACTCCATGAGCACTTGGAGTGGAGTTTGGTTTACAATCAACCATTTCAAACTTCTTCAACGTATCTTTTGCATATTTGGTTTGGCAAATGAAAATTTCATTCTTACATTGATAAAACTCCATTCCTACAAAATATTTCATGAGACCAAGATCTTCCATCTCAAATTCTTTCATCATAGCAATTTTGAACTCATCTTTCATCTTAGAACTACTACCCATATACAACAAATCATCAACATACAAACTTATAATAAGAATATCATTACCTTCTTGTTTGTAGTAAAGGTTAGGTTCACTCTTCTCTTGAAGCCATTCTCCTGAAAGTATCCATCAATCTTGGCATACCATGCGCTTGGTGATTGCTTGAGGCCATACAAAGCCTTCTTCAATTTGTAGACATGATTCTCTTTTCCTTCCACTTGAAAACCTTGGGGCTGTTCCACATATACTTCCTCTTCTAAGTACCCATTCAAGAAGGCACTTTTCACATCCATGTGATGTATGCACCAATTCTTTTGAGCTGCTAATGAAAACAACATTGCGATGGTCTCTTATCTTGCAACTAGTGCAAATTTCTCTTCATAATCAATCCCATACTTTTGTGTGAATCCTTTAGCAACTAATCTTGCCTTATGCCTTTCAACACTTCCATCACTGTTATGCTTAGTCTTGTAGATCCATTTGGTGCCAATCTTCTTCTTATCATGTGGAAGCTTTGTAACCTCCCAAGTATCATTCCTATGAATGGAATCCATCTCTTTTTTTATTGCTTGCATCCAAACCTCATTAGTGCATGCTTCTTCAAAACAGGATGGTTCAAAATCAGCCTTGGTAAATAAAGCAAAATTAACTGTCTCACCTATTGGATTTTCTTCATGTGCTTGATTTGCACTCCTTTGATAAATATCACTCAAACTTCTTACCTTCCTTCTAGAACTTGGAGTTGAAGCTGGACTTGCAATTGGACTTGAAGAATTAGATGAGGGGCTACTTGGTGGATTTATAGGTGGATTTATAGCACTTGGAACAACAATATTAGTGGGTTTCTCATGATCAATATCATCATTCAAAATAGCTTTTGACTTCTCCATATGGCCTTTTTGATGATCATAAACTCCCCCTTCATCAAAAATCACATCTCTTGAAACAATAAGCTTATTAGTGAGATGATTATATAACCTATAAGCTTTGCTTTCCTCACTATACCCAACAAAAATACATGACTCACTTTTTGTATCTAACTTTTTTCTATTATGATCAGGCACATGAACATAGGCTAAACAACCAAAGACTCTGAAATGATTAACATTGGGCCTTTTGTCCTACCATGCTTCATAAGGAGTCATCTTACCAAGTGCACTGGTGGGACTTTGATTGAGAATGTACACTATTGTAGCAACTGCATCTCCCCAATCAAAGTTACTCAATCCCTTGGTTTGTAACATGCTCCTTGCCATTTCAACCACTGCGCGGTTTTTCCTTTCAGCTACCCCATTCTGTTGAGGTGTGTATGTAGTGGTGAGTTTCCTCCTTATGCCATTCATATCACAATAATCTTTTAAGGCTCTTGAACAAAATTCACCTCTACGATCAGTCCTTAAAAATTTGATTAAATTGCTCCCTTTTCTCATTTTCCACAAGTGCTTTAAACCTCTTGAATGTATCAAGGGATTCGTCATTAGCCTTCAAAAAGTACACCCAACATTTTCGTGAGTAATCATCAATAAAAGTGATAAAATATGATGACTTACTCAAACTTTTTGTTTGCATAGGACCACAAATATCTGAATGAACAAGTTGAAGGGGGTGATGGGCCCTCCATGTAGTGCCTTTTGGAAACTTTTCCCTTGCGTGCTTTCCTTTAGCACATCCTTCACAAACCTCCTTGTGCTCTTCAACCTTGGGAAAACTAGAAACTAATGCTTGTGAGGTCAGAAGCTTCAAACTATGAAAATTTAAATGCACGTACCTGAGATGCCACAACCAACTTTTATCCTCATATGCCATATTTTCAAGGCTATTGGTATGTTCACCAAATATCAATGGGAACATCCCATTTTTTGTCATAGGCACAATTGTGACCACTCTATTTCCCTGAATCTTATCATAAATTGTACATTTCTTATTTTTAAAGACAACTCTATAGTTCTTCTCACACAATTTTCCAACACTTAACAAATTATGTTTTAACTTAGGAGTGTAATAAATATCTTTAACACTCTTCATACTTTATTTTGTGTGGATCTCCATAGCTCCTTTTGTAGCAACCTCCAATGATTTACCATCACCAAGCTGAATCTTTGGCTTGAAACTTTCATCCTTTGTTGAAAACAACTTCCCATTTCCTGACATATGGTTAGAGCATCCAGAATCTAGGTACCAAACATCTTTACTAGTATTTTCACCTTTATCATAAGATAAAAATAAATGATCTAGAGTATTTTCATCACCTTCTTGAGCATAATTAACACTTTTACCTTCTATTAATCTACATTCTTTTTCAGATTGTCCATACCTATTACAATGGTAACATTGAACATTCCTTTTATCAAATCCACCTCTACCTCTTCCTCTGGAACCACCTCATCCTCTTGAGCTACCTCTGCCTCTACCTCTTGAATTATTCTAATTTTGACCTTTTCCTTGGCCTTGATTACTTTTGCTACTATTGCTATCATCTTCATTCTTTGTGATATGTACTTTGGAGGAAAAGGATTTCTCAACACTTTCTCCAAAAGAATCTTTTAGTCTTTCTTCATGTGACATCAAAGATCCAACAAGGTGATCAAACTAAAGGGTTGTCAAATCCTTGATTTCTTCTATGATGGTGGCAACATGATTCCATCTTGGTGTGTGTCGTCAACACCTTTATTTTATCATAATCTTGGTGTTCACAATTTCACTAAGTGTAGCCATCTTATTGACCACATCTTTAACTCTGACACAATATTCACTCACTTTTAGCTTCTTGCATCTTTAAATTCTCAAATTCTCTCTTCAATGTCTGCAACTTGATAACTTTGACTTGATCACTACCTTGGTAAGCTTCTTTTAGAGTCTTCTAGGCATCCTCAATTCTCAGAAATAGACTCTTATCTAGAGCTATTTGAATATGAAACAAGGCTTGAAAATTCTTCTTTTTAGCCTCCTTCTAGCTATTCTTTCATTTGTTGTGAGGGCATTCCAATCAGCTGGCTCTACATAACCTGATTCAACAATCTCCCACAAATCTTTTCCTATAAAAAAATTCATCATTTTAATGCTCCAATAATCACACTCATTTCCATCAAATTCTGGGATGGGCAAGGTGTTAGAATTCAACATGTTAATCTTTGGCAAAATTCCAACTGCAAGATCTTAAACCCAAAAGAAAATACCTACTCTGATACCAATTGTAGATTCAAAATTGAACCCCCTATTTCTTACAGCCAGCTGATAAAAATAATCATGAAAAGGAAAAAAGATAATAGCAAGAACATAGACGAATTTTTTCCAGTGAATTAACAGACATTAAACAATATTCAACATAAATAAAAACCCATAGATCCACAAACCATTCAACGACAAACTTCTGCTCTATTTCAAAACATAATTTTCTATTGTTTATTATAGAATTAGAAATGAATACAAAATAGGGAAATATATAGAGTTTTAGATGCAACCTCCAAAAACAGTACACTGCACACAAAAAGAAGGCTTAAATCAAATCTTCTAAACTAAGCAACTAAACTTAGCAAATACTAACAAAAAAATAGAGCATGCTTAGCATGCATTATTTGCTGAGGAATAAAGAAAATTTTTAAAACTAAAAAAATTGCTTTAAAGAAACTACAAGCTAAAAATAGCTAAAGATCTTGCTACGCTAGAAAAATAGAATCTCTGCAGCATCAATTATCTTCAATTAAATCCATTTAGCTCCATCTACAGTTTAGATTTGAATTTACAAATAAGATATCCATTTACAAAGTAAGTTGACAATTCGTTTCTTCCAGGCACATCCTGAACTTTAACTATAAGCATGATATTCACACCAGTCTATTTTCTCTAAGCCCATTTGCAACCCTAATAGGCAAGTGCACTTAAGATTTGTTTTCAATGTTGTTGTGGTATTCACTTTCATCTCAGATTCTTCTTTTCACATGTGTATATGTTATCACTACTTGCATATAACAGTATAAACACTCAAAATTAACCCCAACATGAATGTCTTTCTTGGATATTTGCATCTGGGCATACTATGTAAACCCCATTTTTTTATCACCCGATTGCATTTCACAAGAAAAGTGTGTGTTAAAGATAATATCAATATTCATTCTACTATAAAATTTGAATGAAACAAGGTGATAGGAGGGAGTTTATGGGCACTAATGTCATTGATGCGAAAGGATTTGTTCTATTATTTAGTTGATGGAAATTTCAAGCAGTTCTCAAGATGGATGTCATGGATGCCTTGGTGAAAATGTAAAAGCCTAATGAAGGTGGTCTTGTGCAAATTTTGGTCAATGAAATTTATGTTTTATCTTGTAAGCAAAATTTTTGGTTAAAAGATAGAAGCAAATATTTCAAATTTCAATTGTAATTTGGGTAGAGATATTTTATGTGTTAAGGGAGAGGAGCTAGTAGTTGTGCAGGGTCCAATAGTCGTGCAATCAATTGCGATTATAATACCCTATCTTACTACCACATATTTATTCTATATATTGTGAATAAAAAGTCCAAATTTAATAAAAAAATAAGTTGATCAAAAGTGGACCCATACTTGGCTAAAAGCTAGGGGGAAAATATTTCAAATTTCAAATACAATTTGGATAGAAATATGGGTTAAGTGATAAAATTGGCCATATTTTTCTTTTAGGAGTTAGAAATACTGTTTTTGATAACAAATATGGTTCTTAACTACACATAGACACTCAAGGGCGGTGTATGTCTATAGAAAAAAATGTACCACATTAATGGAGGTGTTGTCAAGCTTGTGGAAATGCATTGATGTACTTGATATGGTGCAAGCATGCAAGAATGGATTGGCATGCTCAAAGTAGCATGTCGTTGCATCCTCTAATGTCTAGAGGTCCACCCAAGTACATACTCACTTCAAGCATTTGAGAATGAATGACATGTTTGGCGTGGTACACTTTTTTTAAGAGAATCTTGTGACATTCTTCATTACATGAAGATTAATCCATTGATGGGATATCAAAACATAAACAAAAAGCTAATCTAACGGTTTAAGATTAAAAAAATTTCTTTCTGAAATGTGTTTCTTCTTTTCTTTCCTTTCTTGTTGCTTTTTAGCTAGCTTACACCTCTGCTTTTTTCTCTTTTGAAACCCAGTAACAAACTTCTTAAGGAACACAAGTAAATTGAAAAGGGATATAACAATTAAAAATGTGGAAGTTAAATAATTAAACACACAAAAAAAAAATTATTTGATACACTTCCAAGCCTTGATTGTTTTGTAATGCATTCCACCTTAAAAATAGAATTTTAACAAAGCTTAACTTCTTCCATTCAATTAGATGATAAAAGAGGTTCTTAGAAAACACAAAAATGGATGCAGAGAAAATATACCTTAGATGCACTATCGTTTTTTAGGATTAATTTGATAGATAATTTTCAGAGCTATAAGATTTCTGTTAAGTTCAACATATATTTCTTTTTTTTGCATGTACAGTTAAACTAATCCATACCTAAATAGTTATTCACATTTGAATGTCCATTCATGTCAAGATTTATCCTCCTGAAGTAGATCATAGTGGTAATATATTATTATTATTATTATTGAAACAAAATTGGATAGATTATAAATAAAGAATATAGATAGGGTTATTTTTTCTTGACTATCTATATATCATTTTCTTCAATTCATTTATAAAAAATTTATATAAATATATTTTTATCAAATTTGATTAATTTATTAATTAAATCAAGTAAATGAAATTACTTCAATAAATCATTATTTATACTTATAAGTTAGTATTTATATATATATATATATATATATATATATATATAAATTCAAAGCACTGAAATCACAAGCAATTAAAGCTAAAATTTCTCCTTATGAAACATATAAGTTTGTGGGTATTATTGATGTTTTGAAGTTGGCCTTTATCCTAGAGAGTAATGCAATATCTACTATGATTGGAATACTCAATTGTTGAATTTTCCTTAGTAGTCAATCCCAAATATTGCCCAACACTTGGGCTAAGAAAGTTCATAGATCTAAAGTACATCATTGTCCAATCAATTTTTTGTTAAAGCTAAGCTAATATGAAAATCTACTAAACAAAATTCCCTTATTCAGGAGTAAAATGTAAAACAAGCTATTAACATACTTTTCACTTGAGGATCCCCACAGAGAGCAACTTCCAAGATTGTTTTGTCACTGCCCCTCATTGCATCATTGTTATGACCAATATCTCTTCGAATATCATGAAATGGTTTATAGAGTAATAGTTTTGAGAAGCAAAATTCAAACCATTTTTTTGAATCATATATAGCAATAGCTAGAAATATAGGAAATACTATCATGTAATAGTTTTTTTTCTTGCATTCCATTTTTTTTCTATTTTGGATTAGGATTATATATCCATGGTTTTTTCACATCAATTAATGAGATAGATTCCATACCAGTAGACCTATTTTTGTATGCATCAATGAAAGATATTGTTTGTTTTTCATTGTTATTTTCAATATGCAACAATACACATTTGAAAAACTTAGTTGATACACTTAGATTGATAAATCTTCTACTACTTCCAACTAACAAAAGTTCTAATAACATATGGCTTGTTTCTTGAGCTCTAATATCTCTTTCTATTATTGTTTCAATATGTAGTTTTCTATAAGCTTTTGCAGCTACATCATTTGGATTTTCTATGTGTGCAAGATAGATTAACATTTGTTGGTATGTGTCAAATTTTTTCTTTGATTTGCTGCATGCATAGAAGTAGCAATATATTTAATGACAACATGTTTTGAGAGAACAGGTTTCCAATCTATATTTTCTCTCCTTAGTTGCAAAATGTAGCGATTGTGTGAATTAAGTCTATCATCATTTCTAGCAAGGTCAAAATAAATTCACTAGTTTCTATATCTTCATATATTTCACTCCTTGCAAATTTAAAAACCATGGAGCATTTTACCTATAAGTTCTATCATTGACATAAATTTATATTTAATTAATTTATTAGAGAAGTGCATTTGTTAAACAATAAATTGAATGATGTTTGTATAAATGATTATCTACAAACCATTTATCCTTTTTTTGGTAGACATGCACCCTCTCTACACATTGTATGTCTTTTTACTGTGTTTGTTATCTCCTCCTAGTCCTTATGAACATATGTTTTTTCAAGTTGTCTTTTATTTTTAAGACATGGATTCATAGTACAATTTTTAAATCCCCACAATATTAATTACAATCAATTAATTTTTTGTATTTGTTGGAATGCAAAAACAACTGTAATTGTGGTAATGATATGCAATATTATTTGTTTTCCTATATATTTCATTCATGTGTATCATGTCTTGGATTCCATACATGAACAATCAAGTTGAAATATCTTTCAACAACAATTTGTTGTTCTTCATTTGACTAATCAATAGTATCCATGTTTGGTTCTCCATTTATCCATAAAAGTACATGAGTTGAACCTCAATGTTGCCACTCATATCTACACCAATAGTCTTGAACATTCATTCCCTTTTTAATGATTTCTTTTTTGAATTGAGAGTGTCGTAAGTGCATGTATTGTACAACTATATGTGGGTAGTCAATCACATTTTTTTTCTCCAAAGTTGTGCTTCTCTTGGAGTTATTACTGATGTACATGATATTAATGCATGTAATTCTGGCCAATACAAATCAATTGCACTCAATGTAAAAAAATTGGTGTGTGTACCAATATAATGCAGCATGTTTCTCAATTATGCACAACATTTTGTCCAACATGATCTTGTACCCCTTACAGAAGTTTTGAACTATATCAATCTATCAACAAGTTGTGGCTGTGGCATTATTTTCACATCTTCATAAAGCTCATTTATTGTGATAGACATCTCGTGGAGATTTATTTTCATAAAAACTATAGTTGATGTTTGTGTACGATGTCTCATTATCATATTTTCCAAATAATATCAAAATATATTGAATGTTTATTGAATCTATTGTCTATAACAATATAGGTGCCTCACATATTCATGTAGCTTTATTTTCTTGATTTGTGGTTCTAACCAATCACATATACCATTTGGAAATAATGTTGGGAATGCCATATCAAGCAACCATGATGTAACATATTCATTTATTGGGGATTCACTAATTGTTGGTTAGTCTATTAATTCCATTAGATCTATGTTTGGGTTGTTCATCCATGCATGGATCAAGTCCATCTCTTTTTTTGCACTAGGTTGCCAAGCAACTATTGATTTAGTATGTTCGCATATATTACCTTCATTATTCTCTATCATTGGTTTGACATAAGCTATATCATTTGTATCTTATTGAAATTTAATATGCACAGTCCTAAGTTCAAAAATATTTTGATCTAAATTTTAGGTAAAGTGTGAAGAGCATTTCCATCGATTGTGACGTATGAGTAAGAAAATTCTAGATGATTTTGTACTTGAGTGTTGTATAAAAATGGTTCTTATTCATTGTGAAGTGGTGACATGTGCCACGTTGATCTTTCCTTCAGACTATAATGATTGGAAAATATTTAATACAATGTGGCAATATATTTGATATTTGTTCAATATGTTGTGGAAAGCTTATTGTGCATCTTCTATATTTTTATTGACCACCTCTTGCATGTTTAACTTGTAAAATCGGACTTATAGTCAATTCAACTGGTTGGGGTCCAAGATTCATATTATTTATAGTTAAGAATATGTTTATTCCTCTCTCTTGTTTTGATCTTATATAGATAGTACCTTCTAAAGTGCAAACAACTTTGGTTTCAATGTAACTTTCTTCAGAAATATAACAAATTGTTGGTGAATGGTAGGACTCTAAGTGATTATGAAATACAAGTTTCATTTTTTTGAAATCAATGACAAGTAATCCATTTGGATTTGGTGTGTGTACTTTCTTCATGTCTTCTTTTGTACATCTAATTGTTCTATTGTTTCTTGTAATCTTCGTCTTGCATTTCTTGCTCTATTTGCTTCATTCCTTTTTCTTTTCTTTTTTTCATCCATTTCTACATCTATTATTTTCTCCCTCTATCATTTCTAATATTTTCTTTGGTATCATTTCCTTTGTTCCTCAAATTCAAATTTCCTCTTCAGTTGACCCATAGCTAGAAATAAAAGTAATATTGTCAAGTTTAATAAGTAAAATGTATTATCTAATTTTAGGAAATACTATTTGAGACAAAGTAAACAATTTTCTTAAATATATATGTCAACACTATTCATAAGTGTATTATAGTAATGTGAAATGTACAATGAGGCTCCTTGTATAAGTAGGAAAAGGAGTAGGGAGAAAGGTAGGAGTAGACAACTAACTAACCTTCCAAGAATGCAACACATGTTAAGCCACTTGAAAAATTTCATTGAGGGGTAAGTCTAAAATATTCATATAAAAGAACCCTAAATTTATGGTTCCAAACACATTTTAATTCTAAATTTAATAATTTATTACAGAAGTTGAAGTTTTTTAAAAAATACATTGTTTCCCACATAATCCAACTACCTTTTTAGTGGACAACATGATTAGGAATATAATACATCAAAAGAACTATAGAACACATAAAAAATAAAAATAATACATGAATTATAAAATATATAGACATTAACACTAGGGTCCTATAGTGGAATCTTGGTAAAGATTTGTGTATAGGATAGTGTCGATGTGTTCACATGTTTCTTAAAACAATTTGAGTGGATTTTTTTTTAAAAAGATTCAAATAATGATTATTCTCCCATTACATTATGCAAATATTTATGTGTGGGAAGTTGTTTATGCATATATTCCTCTTAGAATAAAATTGAGAAGATATTTTGTCATTGAAAGAGTTTACCATACAAAATGTTCTCTCATTATTTTTGTAGCTTATTAGGAAATCTCTAAATAAAATTGGTGTTTTATGTCCCAACTTATTAACAATAGGAAAAACTAAAGAGGAATGAAGAGTCCTTTGAGAATTTTGAGGATAGATGATATTGAGATATATATTTATTATTTAATATATTTTACTATAATTACTAGGTAATTTTAATGAAAAGCACTATATATTTAATTTATATTATATGTTCTTGGTGTACCTCACATAATTTAAAAAATCCCTATAACGAGTATGTTTTAGGGATGTAGGAATAGCTAGGAAATGTCCCTAGAGTTGTCCCATATTCTTTTTTGAGAATCATTCTTGATACTTCATAGAAATGGTAGGGTATGACAAGGGATGGTTAGCCTTCACTAGGATAGCTAGATGATGCCTAAATGTCCCTCAACTATCCTAGAGATGTGTTAGTTGTCCCTTATGGCTCAATGAAGAAAAAGTGTAATTTAAAAAACAAAAAAATAAGAAGAAAAAGGGTGGCAAGCAACCCACAAGGCCCCCCAAACCCCTCTACAATAATCCTAAACCTAAAATAAAGAAACTTTAAGACCTAAAAATTAAAAACTCCCTCATTTTGTTAGTTTGAAATTTGTGAGACAAGGATAAGAGAGCTTTAAAACTATATCATTTGAGGTAATTTTACTAGCCATTGTTTATTTTTTATTTTTTTATTCAAGGGGTAAACGCTTTTGACTGGAGCTATGAACTGGATACAACCATTCGACAATACCACGCCAACAGGGTTTGAACCTTGGTGGTAAGAACAACAATGCCACATATAAACCATCACACCATGCCAATACTGGAACTAGCCATTGTTTATTTGCTAAAAACACTTACGTGGTGTTTTTTTTATGTTTACACTTGCAACTATGTTTTCTAAAAAATAATAAAAACAATAATGAGTGTTCTCTTAGTGAAGATGTTGAGATTGAATGAATAAATTGCAAAGGTACTAGGGGTTCTTTTGGGCATGGGAGTGTTGTAGGTGAAATAAAAATTAACCCATTTAAATTCCATTTAGCTCTCTTAAGAACTCATGCAAAGGGCTAATTCAATCCAAAAAAATTATCTTTGTAATTTTTCCCTTTGCATGAGTTTTTACAATTGAATGAGCCCTTTGCTTATGTCATATTTGCAAGAAATTTTGAAGTAAGAAGTAAGAATGATACTTATACTTCAAAAGCAAGGAGACATTTTTATATAACAAATTATAATATTCCTTGAACACAAAATTGAAACAAATAAGTTAAAAGAATCATTAATGACATATTATACATTGAAAAAAAAAAACAAATTAATTGTACCTTTAAATTTATTACACATGTTTAATATTAAAAAATAAAAATGAAACATTGTTAGTGTGAATAATTAATCTATTCACTATACTTAAGTGTACTTAGGCCAATGAGGTTAGACATATTGTCTAACCGAATGTGCAACCTTGTAGACCTCTAGAGGTTACCAAGTTATTTGGTTAACCTCATGCACATACCTTTTTTAGGTTGGCAGTCTTTCAATTTCACCTCAAAGGTCACTCAACACTTGGAACATAAGGTTGATGACTTGGTCATAGAGATTGTTGGTTTGCACACTCCAAGTGTTCCTAATGTTGCCGCCTATAGGACACTTCTCTATCCATTTGTGCCACATCTTGGGGAACTTGTCCATTCACCTCATAGGTGGATTGCACCTTCCTTGCCTATATATGCAAGGTTTTGTATTCATTGAACTTTGGGTTGTCTAAATACAATATTGAATATTTTTCATTTGTGCTTGTCTTTTATCTCCTAGATTCTCCTAGTTTCTAATAAACACAAACTTAAAAAAATACTAAAATAATTTATAATATTTTAACTCAAATTAATACTTTAATAATTTTGGCCTTAATGAAATATGTGCTGGGTAAATCATAATTTTTGTAGAGAAGTTATTGTTGGCATTGCACGTAAGAACTAAATTCACTTGTCCTTAAATAATAATGGAGAATTTAATATAGTGCTCACTAAAATAACTAAAATAACAAGAAGTGTAAGGTGTGGATTCATTCCAAAGAGCTAGGAGTGTATTTTCCATCCCATACAATTGGCTTGACAAGAAATTTGAGCTTGTTTAATAGGCAGTCAATTTTATAAAAAATATAGTGCTAAGAATGTCTCGTTGGAATCTACCAACGTTGTGACAAGTTGTCAATATTAGCAACTTTACATCCTTCTAAATACAACTGTTGTTGTTGTGGCTAGTTGCATGGTATGAGAGGTTTATGTATTTTAATTTTAAATAAGAATTGATTCTTATTCTTTTTTTTAATTGTATGTACAAATATATTTCTTCTTTCATCTCACCTATTATGTAACTGATTAGGTATGTTGATAGATACTCCCTTGATAGCATGCTTTACTAGATGTAAGAAATATTCATAGCAAGGACACCAATTTGAGACTACATGAGAATTATATTATGCCCATTATGATGCAACAATGAAACACTATGAACTTGACCCACTTCATATGGTAGTCTATGCTTTAAATCTAACATGGTATGCGCCAAGTACTAGTAGAGTGCTTCCTTATAATGATGAAGAGGTGAAAGATGGTTCATGAAGGCCCGTCATTTAAATATATATATATATATTACATTGAGAAGACATATTTACTTCAAAATATGTAGTGTTGAGAAGACATTGTATGACAATTTATTTTTTATGTAATTCTATGTGTACTTAAGGATGCTCACCATATGTGTTGATAGTGCGTTTGAGGAATTTTTTTTTGTCTTGTCTGAAAAAACTTTTTTATGTTTATAATTTTAACATTCAAACAAACATTTTCCCCAATCCAATACTACTTATACTTCTTTGTGGGATAAAAATTCATAAAACAATTATTTTAATCATACGAGCTACCAAAATTGTCTATTTTCAATGATATGGAAAAAAGGAAAAGCTATCAATGGCTCATGATGGAATACTACTTTTAAAATTTCTTGATAGTTTCTTTTGTCATTTTACCATTTGACCTAAGAAACAAGAACATGTCACTCATTTGCAATAAAAAATACTTGTTTGAA
>VDFB02351622.1:558171-584645 GCA_007258455.2 Sequoia sempervirens
ACTTGGTGAGTGTATACGAGGAAGTAGACGCAGGGAACCTTGTGGATGGGGGTATGTGAGGCTATTTTATAGCTAGGACCCACTACCCACCTATGTGTGATGACTATCTCTTGGAGGCTAACCACCTTGTACAACAAGAGATGGGTCATAGTGGTCTTGTTTGGATGGTCTTGCCATGTGTGTGTGGCCTAACACCATCAAGCCACTGAGTGTGCGAGGTATGGATTATGTGAGATGGATTTTGGCTCTTGGCTCTTAGATTATGTATTGTGGATTAGTATTCTGCTTTCCGGTGTCCAGATGGACCCTTGTGTAGCCTTGTGATGTGTCTTTCCTGGTGATGTGACTGTGTATGTATGTGTTAGAAGAATATTTCTTATATTTGTGCCTATTGATGTAAAAGAGGGATAACCATGCTGTGTTAAATGTGAATATATTGTGACTCTGTGGTATAAAATAGATTCGATATTATTGAGAATCGTAAATTTGTGACTTAAAATATGTTACTGAAAACATGATATGGTGTGTATTTTGTTAATTTCAAGTAATCATTTGATGTGTTTTACTTCTATGATATTTTGAAGATGTTTGTTGTGTAAATGGAAAATTGAGTTAATAGGAGTACTTGCTTTGTTATTAGTGCTGAAACCAAGTATGTTATTGTAAGAGATGTAAGGAATTATAAATAAAATTAGTTAAAAAGATATTATTTTCAAATGTGAAGCCGGATAGTGATTCTAATTGCAATGATTCAGAAAAAGGGTGTACATCAATTATAGATTAGAGAAATTTTGGTACTAATGTGGTTATGTTTCCATTTTGAGTCATGTGACTTCCAGGAGTAAGTCGAGTTTTAGGGGGGGAGGATGTAGTACCCCTCCATTCTCACCTAGGATGTGCAGGTAGTCTGACTAAGGAATCAAAAAAGGAAGATGGGACAAGAGCTTCTAATGGTATTTTATATGTTGTGATTGGATTAATTAAATAAGGGTAATATTGTTTATTAAAATGTTAGATTAAATTGTATTTAAATTTTTAAATGTTTTATTTATGTTTTTTTTTTTAAATTATTTTCTTGTGTGTGTTCTCTGGGGTCTGCATGGCGGGCGTTACATGATACTTTTCTATTTTGTGGTTTTTCGGAGTCCTTTGTAGAAAAGAGATTACTTTTTTAAACTCATGACAAGCATGTATATCTATGTTTCACCTTTGAAACTAATGAATATAGGCACTTTACCTTCTCAATCTCTCTATTAAATTATGTGCATTTATATAATTGATGAAACTGCTTATGAAATTATTTAATTCTTGTGGTTTTGTCTTATTTTAGCACCATTCTGCAGAGTAATATGTATTTTGTAGGTTGTGAGATGTGTTTAAAAATGCAGTATTCTATAGTTGTGAAGTCTTTCTTCCTTCTAAAGATATAGCCAAAAGAACCTTTTCATGATATTTTTGTGTAGAAAACATATGAGATTGAGTTGTGTATGACAAAGCTTTTTTCATAAATTGAAAAAGTGTGAAAACTATAATATATGTCTTCTTAGTAAATTTGGTGTATCACTGTAGGGTTAAGTTCCATTTTAGGTACTATTTCTTCCCCTTTTTCTAACAAGTCTGTAGGTTAGGTGATTTCCATAGGAAGCTGACCTTTCTTCGGAGGTTTGGTCTTATCTAAGTATTTATTCTTTTGAGATCATTCCCATGTTACACTGGATTGTTGAATTCCACATTCAACAAGGTGCAAAAAGTCAAGTGATAACACTACTTCTTTCCAAAATGTATCTGCCATGTTTTCCTCATTCAACATGGCTCTAGCCATCTCCTTCACAATTTTGTTTCTTCTCTTTACCACACCATTTTGTTGTGGTGTTCTTGGAGTTGAATACTAGCGTTTGATTCCATGATCTTCACAATATTCCATGAATTCACTTGACATAAATTCTCCACCTTTGTTTGACTTGAGATATTTGATTCTTCTCCCAGTCTCATTTTCTACCAGCTTCTTATAACCTTTAAATGCTTCAAATACCTCAGCCTTCTCCCTAAAAAATGTGACATATTCCATTCTGGTATAATCATCAATCAACAACATCAAATATCTTTCTCCTTGAAATGCCCTTGTCCTCATTGGACCACATAAATCAGTATGAATTATCTCCAAGGGTTTTGTAGTAGAATAATCCTTTGTAGGAAACTTGAACTTTGTTTGCTTTCCTCATTAGCATCCTTTGTAGATTATATTTCTAGGCTTTACAATCTTAGGCATATTTCTGACTAGACCTTTTGAGCTTATTTTTACCAAGTTGTCAAAGTTGACGTGTCCCTGTCTTTTATGCCATAGCCAACTTTCATCTACTTTGATGATTAAACATGTTTGGCCTCTTAACTCACATAGATTATAAAGATTAATGTTTTTCCTTTCTCCTTGAGCAATTGTCTTACCATTCTTTCTTATCTTGCATCCTTTAGAATTAAATACAACTTTGTATACATTATCACACATTTGGATAACACTAAGTAGATTATGTCTTAGACCTTCAACATAGAGCACATCTTTAGTTTTGTTCCTCCCATCTATGATCAAAATTCCTTTACCACGAATCTTGATAGCTGTGTTATCACCTAAGCTTACTAATCCCCTTTTCTCATTTCAAGTTCAATGAAATGCTTTTATCACTAGTCATATGTTTGGAGCAACCACTATCAATGATCCACAAATCTTGTTCCTTTGCATGTAATTTCATTTGGGTAATCATAGATTGAGTGACACAAGAATCCTACTCTTTCTCCTTCCATGCCTTCTTAGGCAAGTGTTCTCAATTTTCTTTTCTTCTGTCTTAGAAGTCTTATTTCCTTTTTCTTCTTTAGCAGGTGAGGATTTCTTCTTCTCAGATTTCACATTTGGTCTTGTAAATATTGCTCTATAGTTTCTAGCTATATGATCAAAGTTGTTGCAATTATAACAAATTATATTCATTTCAACCAAGGGAGAAAATGGATTCTTGCTTACAAAATTTGTATTCTTTCTTGGAATGATTCTACATTCTCTAGCCCTATGACCAAAATTGTTACAAATATAGCAATACCCATTGAAATATGATGAGTACCTAGTCATGGAGATTCCTTCAACTACATGAGGAGATCTTCATTTTCTAAGCATCCTTGGATAGTGTACTCTTGTGAATCCATCATTGTTTTCTCTTTTTATGTTATGCATATATTCTTTTGTTGATGATCCAGGAGGATCCAAAAGAACCTAAAATTTTCACAGTCTCAAAATCTCTCAGAACTAGCATCATTGTGTAGAACCCGCTGACATGAACTCGACGCAACTCGAATGGGCTCAAAAGGAGTTTGTATGCAAAAGTTGTGAGCATCAAAGTTTTGGTCAATCGACAAATCAGAGGGCTCAGTAAAAGGGAAAAAAATGAAGTCATCAAAGGTGGTTGAATGGGGTGTCATCGTGAAGAGCTCGTCAAGAGCTTTTTGACACAACTCGTTTCATCAAAAATGAAGTCCATTTGCACAAAATACAAGCAGTCAAAGTTGGCAACATACGTTGACCAGTCAACGCCTCGTCATCAGTCCAGTTAGCACAATGGCCAATTAGCCCTTGACACTCGGCATCATCTCACCTCTCCACGTGGCAGGCCATTATTGGAAAAAGGTGGCATAAATATGGATTAAACCATATTGTTAAAAAAAGACACGTATGGTTTAAAAATTAAAAGATTTTTATGATTTCAAGGAGGATTTGGTGGGATTTTATCCCTTAAAATCCTCTTGCCTTGCCCATAAAAAAAGGAAAGCAAAAAAAATCCCGTAAACTTATATTTCAACAAAGTAACCCCTTTAACCACCTTTCTCATATTTAACGGATTTATTCTAAAGATTATCCAAGGAGATTATTAAGGGGCTTTTAAAAGATATTTTTAAAGATTATAATGTAAGCTCAAGATTATAAGGGCCATTATCTTAAAAGGGGTAGGTTTATTTTGAAATATTTATAGAGATAAGGGAGGATTTTTAAGAACTTGGCTATGTAATTAGGAGATATGGGTATATTTGCAAAATAATATGGTTTTAGCCCATATTAGCAAATAAATGTGTATATAAAGGGGGTGATTTTTGTTAAGGTACACATTGGAAATTATTGGAAGAAGGTAATTTGTGAGAGAAAATTACAAGGTGTTTGCATACACCAAAAATTGTAAAGTGAGAGATTGTGAGGAAATTGTATGCAGGTTTTGAAGGCTTGGTATTGTAACAAAGCATAGTTTGGCTTGGCATTATCAATAAAGCGGTCCCAACATTGAGAAGCGGACTCAGAGACATAGTCCACATTGGACGAACTCCATTATCAATTTACGCATTTTGATCCTTCTCTCTTTCATCTTAAATTCTCTCTAGTTATTTCAATATTTTCAATTATCATTTGAATTCTAATTAGTTGAGTTTAGTAATTAGTTAATTTCATTAAATTGTGTAAAAGTGAACCTAGTTTGTAATTTCAATGGTCAAACAACATAATAACATAATTCTGCATTAGATTGGGAAATTACTATAATTAGAGTTAATTTACAAGTTAATTTGTAACTTTCTAATTACAGATCAAATTGGTATTAGAGCCCATTTTGCAAGAAATTGCAGAGTGAATGTTAACCAGATTGAAGTTGAAACAAGGAGAAGGTGCACTAGAAGAGTTCAATCCAGAGATCGGGAAACGAAGGACCTTTCCATCAAAGATGTTAGAGATGGTAACTGAGCATGAAGTTTCAGAACTTAATGAGAGGGGATTTCAAAAATCTTTCCTAGAAATGAAGCCAATGGTGGAAGTTCTTTTTCAAGAGAGACAAGAACAACTGAGGAGAAAGGAATGTAAGGCTAGAAAGAAGGAGGAAGCTAAATCCTCATTGCAAGAAGACAAAGGTAAAGGAGTAGGAGGTGGTGATGACCCTCTTGAACCTCCATCCCTTCCTCTTCATCTTATTTATCCCCTTCTTCTTCGTCTAATGCTTCTAAAAAGAAATAGCCTGTGCAAGCTAATGCACCTTTGATAAAACTAGATGTTAAATTTGATTTTCCAATCTATAATGGAGAATTGGATGTAGATAAACTAGATAATTGGATTAAGCAAATTGAAGTCTATTGTAGAGTTCAAAAATTTACTGAGGATTCTCAGAAAATCCAATTAGCTACTCTTCGCCTAGGAGGTACAACTTTAATTTGGTGGGAGAGTAGAACAAAGGAGGATCTAAGTCATTATGGAAAAATTATTTCCTCTTGGGTTGAGTTTTATAGCTGCATTAAAGAAACAGTTCTATCAATTAGGTCATATGCAAAAACCAATAATGAATTGACAATCTTTAAAGCAAGAGAAAGGACAAATTGTACAAGATTATACACATGAGTTTAGAAAAAGAGTTGTAATGTTTGGAATTCCATTATATACACAAGAAACTTTGTTAAAGTACATAGGTGGATTGCATGAGAATTTGCATCATAGAATACTTATGTTTAATCCAACTAACCTTGATGAAGTTAGTGTGCAAGCTATCCATTTGGAAACAAGCTCAGGGAATAGCCAATACAATCTTTTGTTGGACTCAAGTAAGCAGAAAGGAAGTAAGAAAGGGAAAGAGAAATCCCAACAAACAACTACTATAAAGAAGGAGGACGAGAAGCCTTATTGCTCATATTGCAAGAAGCAAGGGCATGAAGATGTGAAGTGTTGGAAATTGCATCTTGATCAAAATCCTAAGTGGTTCAAGGATCAAAAGGGTAAGAAAAAGTCCACAACTATCGTGCAAGACCTTGGTATGGAATCTGGTGATGAATCAAAGATTTCAATTGTGGGTTTGAAAGGTAAAGCTTTTGTTGGTAATGAATCTGCCACTGATGTTTCATGTGCTTCTACTTCTAAAAATCATGTTGTTCGTGAAGATAACAAAAGATGTGAATTGTTTCATATAAGGGTGATTTCTAAGAACACTAAGATTGATACACTGATAGACAATGGATCCCAAGTTAATCTAATTTCAGAAGAAGTTGTTAAGTAGTTGGGATTGAAAACAAAGCCATATAAGAAACCTTATCCATTAGGTTGAGTGTGCAATGATAACAAATTGTGAGTAACTAAGCAATGCAATTTAAGATTTGCAATAACATCTAAGTTTATAGATGAGGTTGAATTTGATGTGGTCCCACTTTATATTTGTGGGATTTTGTTGGGTAGCCCATACTTATATGATAGAAAAGCAATCTTCTACAGGGAACATAATCAGTATCACTTGTTTAAGGAAGGAATTGAATACATTGTGCATTCTCATCCAATTAAGACTGATAAGTCTTTTGTGACAATGAGACATTTGAAAAGGGTAGTTAATGCAAGCAATAATATGGCACTTATGTCTATTCCACAAGAAGTATCATTGCATAAAAGAATATTTGATTCTAAGGTTGTTCTAGTTGCGAAAGATAAGTTTGATGTTGGTACATTCTTTTTCTCATTTGCAAGTTTAGTTTTGTTATTCAATCTTCTACTTTTCAACAGTGTATGGTTGGTAGCAACAACATTGAATGTGGATGTGTATATGGAAAATGTACTTAACAATATCAGTGCAGTTTTGATTGTTGTTATGATGAGTCAGATGTATAGGTTCCAGAAAGGAAGGAAAAATGATACTAGGCAAGTGGGGCAACATTTCCCTAGCTCAATTTGTACATAAATAGACCTTTTGGAGGTCCAAAAGCTTATAAATGGGGAGGAATGATCCAAGAGGATCTAGAAGAACCTAAAATTTTCATAGTCTCAAAATCTCTTAGAATTGACATCATTGTGTAGAGCCTGTCAACACAAACCCGACACGAACTTGACGTAACTCGAATGAGCTCAAAAGGAGTTCATATGCAACAGTTGTGAGTAGTCAAAGTTTTGGTCAACTGGCAAATCAGCTCTAGCTTAGAAAAAGGGAAAAAAATTGAAGTCGTCAAAGGTTTTTGAATGGTGTTTCATCGCGAAGAGCTCATCAAGAGCTTTTCGACGCAACTCGTTTCTTCGAAAACAAAGTCCATTTGCACAAGATACAAGTGGTCAAAGTTGGCAACATACGTTGACCAATCAACACCTCATCATCAGTCCAGTTAGCACAATGGCCAATCAGCCCTTGACACAGACATCATCTCACCTCTCCATGTGGTACGCCATTATTGGAAAAATGTGGCATAAATATGGATTAAACCATATTGTTAAAAAAAAACACGTATGGTTTAAAAATTAAAAGATTTTTATGATTTCAAGAAGGATTTGGTGGGATTTTATCCCTTAAAATCCTCTTGCCTTTCCCATAAAAAAAGGAGAGGAAAAGAATCCCGTAAACTTATATTTCAACAAAGTAACCCCTTTAACCACCTTTCTCATATTTAACGGATTTATTTTAATGATTATCCAAGGAGATTATTAAGGGGCTTTTAAAAGATATTTTTAAAGATTATAATGTAAGCTCAAAATTATAAGGGCCATTATTTTAAAAGGGGTAGGTTTATTTTAAAATATTTTTAGAGATAAGGGAGGATTTTTAACAACTTGGCTATGTAATTAGGAGATATGGGTATATTTACAAAATAATATGGTTTTAGCCCATATTAGCAAATAAATGTATATATAAAGGGGGTGATTTTTGTAAAGGGACACATTGGAAATTATTGGAAGGAGGTAATTTGTGAGAGAAAATTACAAGGTGTTTGCATACACCAAAAATTGTAAAGTGAGAGATTGTGAGGAAATTGTATGCAGGTTCTGAAGGCTTAGGTATTGTAACAAAGCATAGTTTTGCTTGGTATTATCAATAAAGCAATCCCAACATTGAGAAGCGGACTCAAAGACGTAGTCCACATTGGATGAACTTCGTTATGAATCTACCAATTTTGATCCTTCTGTATTTTGTCTCATTCTTCTCTCTTTCGTCTTAAATTCTCTCTAGTTATTTCAATATTTTCAATTATCATTTGAATTCTAATTACTTGAGTTTAGTAATTAGTTAATTTCATTAGATTGTGTAAAAGTGAACCTAGTTTGTAATTTCAATGGTTAAACAACATAATCACACAATTCTGCATGGATCAGGGAAATTATGTAATTAGGAGTTAAGTGCACAATAATTTGTAACTTTCTAATTATAGATCAGTTGATCAGGAACTGTCTGGTTATCCTCCTTGACTTTGACCAATTTCTTTTCTTTATCAAAATTTTGTTCATCTTTAGGGACTTCCTCTTTGTCATATTTTTCTTCACTTGGGGCTAATTTTTCTCCTATTCTAAATATTTCATAAAGTTTTGTAGAGGCATCAATAAATGATCTCTTTCCTTTTTCTAAACCTAAACCAAATTTCTCTCTATTTGCAGGCTTTTGTGTACTTATCAATTTATTCAAAATATCTGTACTACCTTTCAACTTCAGTCCATTTTTGATATGCTCATCGACCTTCTCCAATTCTTTTCTTAAGAGAACTATTTATGCCTCAAGCTTCATGCACATATCCACCTTAGATTGTAGTTTAGACTTCATAACATCTTCAAATCTTTTGAGCTCTTCTACCTGCAGTTTCAAATTTACCAAAAGCTTATTTGATTCCTCAAGTTCTTGAGTTAGCTTATCATTCTCCTTTTGAGCATTCTTTTTTAGTTTCTTGTTTTCTCTCTTAAGATCACCAAATTTATCTCTTAGTTCATCAAGATCTTCAAGAGTACTGATTAATTATCCTTCAAGATCAACAGTTGCCTCCTCTTCTCCTTCATATGAGTTCTCAATTTGTGCATCTTCCTGATCCTTAGTTTCTTTAGCCATGAATATAAATTCTCTCCTGTCTTCTCTCATTTCGAGGTCATGGCCTTGATCCTCTTCTGAACAATTACTAGCATCAGACACTTCACTTTCTTCATTGATGTACAAACTCTTCTTCTTTCCAAAAATCTTCCTTTTTGGATAAATTGTTTTCTTCTTTTTGTTATCTTCTTCTTGCTTAAAACTATCCTCTTTATCATATGGACACTTTGAATCAAAATGACCTATTCTACCACAATTAAAACACTTGAAAGAGAGCTTACCTATATATTTGTTGGATCCTCTCCTTAGTCTTCTTATGAAGTTTGATTCTTCCTCATTAGTTTCTTTATAATCATATGCAATGATAGCAACTTTACCTTTCTTATCAACTTCATCTTTTTCTTTCTTAACAACCTTAAATGCAGCTTCTCTCCTAGATTATTCAACGTTAGGCATTCTAATCTCATATGCAATAATTATGCCATGCACCTCATCAAGAGTGAGTTTATCAATTTCTCTTCCTTCTGCAATAGCATAAATCTTGGAATCATATTTGGTTGTCATAGAACTAAGAACTTTCAACACAACTTCTTCTTCTTTCAAATCTACACCATATCCTTTAATGCCATTTACCACATCATCAACTCTCTAAAGATATTATGCAATCTTCTCTTCTTCAATCATCTTCAAGCCTTCAAATTTTTCTCTCAACACTTGTAACTTTGCCAACTTCACTTTGGTGTTGCCTTCATAGATCTTCTTCAATTTTTCCCAAACATCATAGGTAGTTTTATAATGCATAACTTTGCTATGCACAAAATTAGACAAATTTTTCATAATGATAAACCAAGCTTTCTTATTGCCCTCATAATTATTCTTTCAAGCAAGATCAGTAGGACTAGTATCCAGAATAGTATATTGGGTCTCGACAAACACCCAAATTTCAATTCCAAGAGAAACTAAGTATCCTTCCATTAATGAGCTTCACTTAGCATAGTTTGTTCCATCAAACCTAGGTGGCTTGTTTGAGACTTCCTAAAATTCCATTGTGTTCACCTATCCAAAATCTACTCGAACTGATTAAGCTTCTCCTAGGGAATCTAGGGCTCTGATACCAATTCTTAGAACATGATGATCTACTGAGAGGGGGGTGAATCAATAGATACTAAACATTTTAATCTAGAGAGACCTTTTGCAGACTTAAACTTAAAAACTCAAATGCATATTTCAAAGCATGAATAAATATAACACTCACAAGCATAAGAGAGATCAACACATAACATCATATGTACATGGAAAACCCAATATGGGAAAAACCATAATGAGAAATGTTGTTGGGATCTATTGTCCTAATCTAGCCTCACATGCAATGAAGTTCAATTACAATGTTTAGGGCTATAACCCAAGTAAGTAAAAAATACCCATTTAGAAGCTACAACTTCAAGGATGCTGCTACACCCTATTTTAGGAGCTACAACTCCAAGGGGATTACTATCACCTAACCTGGGCTACAACTACTATGAGGCTACAACCTCTGAATATTACAAACTCAAGTATGCATAAAACTGGTTTTGTAAAACGTATAATGCATCAGTTCACTACATCACACTTCATTCTTTGTTTGCTCTCACACTAAGTTGTAATTAGATTCATGTATATTCAAATTTTCTACTTTTTGTTGTACAGTAACCTGCTTTAACATGCAAACCCCTTATCTTAACACTTTCTCTCTCTCTCTCTCTCTCTCTCTCTCTCTCTCTCTCTCTCTCTCTCTCTCTCTCTCTCTCTCTCTCTTCTATTCTATATTTTTTCTTTTTAGCTCTTTCATAATGAAATCTCTGTTAGGGATTTTCACTTGCTACCTTCTCCAAAAAGTTTCCACTACTTTGAGCAACACACCATTGTCTAGCTCATCATTAATACATTTGATAGGATTTATCAGATATCACCATACCTTGCATCGAGCCATACAACATTAGATTCTATTTCAAAGAATTTTCCCAAATTAGCTCTTTTCCAAACCCTAGAATTTGGTATGCATTCAATACTTTCTCTGTCCATACGATCTAATTTGATCTTGATGAACATGACTCTCTGTGCCACCGACTTGTAGATCAGATCATCTCTCTTATTTTTTTGTTGGAGCAACTACACAATTTAATTTAGTTCCTATGTCGATTGTTAGAATGAAAACCTTGTTCACACTATTGAGCCATTGTAGATCTCTATTTTTGAATTATGACCATCGATCTTCACTCTCGTGCCATGATCCTATGATCCTTTGTTCATCATCAAGCCTTTAAATCTTGAACGTTGGGTAAGCAGTCATTTAAATCATCATCGTCGATCTTGGGGTTTATATCTCAAAGCACATCACATGTCGCTTTATCAAAGATACATTCATTTTAGTCTCATCAAATTCCACAGTTCTCTTCGATGTGAAATACCTTCGAATACATGGGCCCACATGCCACCTTTCTTCCATGTCATTGCCACCTAATTCACAACAATGATGAAAATTTGCACATCGAACAATCATTCTTTGCCACCTATCAGCCTTCATCACAATCGAATCCCACAAGCTTCTCACCTTATTGCTCTGTCGAAGGGACATCTTTTAATGATATTCAACGATCTCCATTGGATTTCCCATCAATCAATCAAAGCTTGTAGACACAGGTTTTGGTACCCTAATGCTCTCTTGCACTTCTAGGGTCTTTCATCTAAAAGGAGAGAGGTAGGCCAAAACCAAGTGACGTCTACACTCAAGATAAATGCCATATGAATGAAAATTTTCTAAATAACCTATTCTAAATGTAGAAAAATAATGAAATATATTGATTATTAAATGGAAACTATTGAAATGCAAGTTGTTTGAAAACACATTAATGATATGCAGAAACACCTAGAAATGTAAACAAAACTGAACAAAATGTTATGAAATAGAAAGTGTACACCTAGGTACTTGTTGGAGACTAGAAATGACTTATGAAATGTTGTTTATCCTAAAAATTTGGCCTACTAGGATTCATTCGCCATAGATGGCGAATTAGTCCCGTTTCAGGTGAAAACTATTGGAACAGGTTTCGAGATGTCAAGAACAAAAAACTTTATAAAAAAAATTTCCAGCTTGGCAGTGGGACTCATTCACCACAGATGGTGAATTAGTCCACCTGCAAATTTCTTAAAAGTCAAAGGTCAACTTTGTGGGTCCTGATTTGCACTTTTCTATCTGACAGGTTGTCGGATTTGAATCTAGAGAATATGACAGGAAAGTGTTCTCCAAGCTTCAAATGGGATTTTGTTGACTTTGAATGATCTTGGACACTTTGATGACACTTTTAAGACCTATCTCTTTGACAAATCTACATACAAAACCTGCAAAACACACATGCAAAGAGGGGAAAAAGTGTTAAGGGTTAGAGTATATGGGTTTTCCTTGGTCAAACCTCAATTTGGTAATCAAACCCTTAAAATGAAATAAAATAAAGAAAGAATGATGAACAAATAACATGCAATGTCATAAACTCACCAAACCCTTGCGTCTAAAGATATGCTACTCCAAGATGCTTGAATGCTTGAATGCATGAATGAATTATGTTGATGAATGGGGGTCAAAATGAATAGAAAATCATATATTTATACACAATTATGCCCTAATTTCCCAAAAATACATCACAGGCCGACCTTAGGTCTTAAGAAATAAAAACCCACAAGTAATTTGAATTTATTTTGATTTTTGTGCCAAGAGGGACTCATTTTCCCCTAATGGCGAATGGGTCCCACTCAAGGCATGTGAATGGGTGTTGAGAATTAAGTTGTCTTAAATGATGTTTGTCAGGTTTATATTTAAAAATACACTTAATTAAGGCCTCTAAGTGCATAAATGGGTCAAATACAGCATAATAAAGGTGTATTTATTGATGATAAGCCTAGAAAAGCGTGAAAGTTTGTTACAAGACATTTCAACACTTTGAAATAAGACTTGGTAAGTGATAAAAAGGTGATATGTAGGTGAATTATAATAAGAAGAGTTTAGAAAAGTGTGAAAATGTGTTACAACACTTCACAACACTTTTACAAGACATCATAAAGTTTTAATGATTCATAAAGATTCAAGACCTAATGTGAATGTGTGGGCCACATTGCAACATTAAATCAAGGTAAAATCAAGCCAATTAAGCACAAGGATCATGGTTCTATTTTGTTGTTCAATTCTACCTTAGATAATTTTAGGATTAGTATACAATATAAACATTGGACAAGAAATTGTAATCTAGTATTTTTTTTTTTTTTTTTGAATGTTCTTATTGGTTACAAGTAGTATTTTTCCTTGTTGTCTCTCTAGACTAGAGCAACCATTAAGAAGTTTATCATCAACATTTTATCACAAGTCATTGATCATGTATCAATCCATTGGTATTATTGGATTTTATGTTCATTGATATGACTAATGAAGAGTTCTTAAGGTTATTTCAAAATTTGTTTAAATGTGCATGTTGAACCCCATTGGTTAAGATCATGCACATGGATGCTCACATGGGTCTATGTTGTATGGAGCAAATGAGAAATTGCGAAGTGGTCCAATAGCTTAAAATTTGTGTCCATATTCAAACAAGTATTTTTTATTGCAAATGAGTGACATGTTCTTGTTTCTTAGGTCAAATGGTAAAATGACAAAAGAAACTATCAAGAAATTTTAAAAGTAGTATTCCATCATGAGCCATTGATAGCTTTTCCTTTTTTCCATATCATTGAAAATAGACAATTTTGGTAGCTCGTATGATTAAAATAATTGTTTTATGAATTTTTATCCCACAAAGAAGTATAAGTAGTATTGGATTGGGGAAAATGTTTGTTTGAATGTTAAAATTATAAACATAAAAAAGTTTTTTCAGACAAGACAAAAAAAAATTCCTCAAACGCACTATCAACACATATGGTGAGCATCCTTAAGTACACATAGAATTACATAAAAAATAAATTGTCATACAATGTCTTCTCAACACTACATATTTTGAAGTAAATATGTCTTCTCAATGTAATATATATATATATATTTAAATGACGGGCCTTCATGAACCATCTTTCACCTCTTCATCATTATAAGGAAGCACTCTACTAGTACTTGGCGCATACCATGTTAGATTTAAAGCATAGACTACCATATGAAGTGGGTCAAGTTCATAGTGTTTCATTGTTGCATCATAATGGGCATAATATAATTCTCATGTAGTCTCAAATTGGTGTCCTTGCTATGAATATTTCTTACATCTAGTAAAGCATGCTATCAAGGGAGTATCTATCAACATACCTAATCAGTTACATAATAGGTGAGATGAAAGAAGAAATATATTTGTACATACAATTAAAAAAAAGAATAAGAATCAATTCTTATTTAAAATTAAAATACATAAACCTCTCATACCATGCAACTAGCCACAACAACAACAGTTGTATTTAGAAGGATGTAAAGTTGCTAATATTGACAACTTGTCACAACGTTGGTAGATTCCAACGAGACATTCTTAGCACTATATTTTTTATAAAATTGACTGCCTATTAAACAAGCTCAAATTTCTTGTCAAGCCAATTGTATGGGATGGAAAATACACTCCTAGCTCTTTGGAATGAATCCACACCTTACACTTCTTGTTATTTTAGTTATTTTAGTGAGCACTATATTAAATTCTCCATTATTATTTAAGGACAAGTGAATTTAGTTCTTACGTGCAATGCCAACAATAACTTCTCTACAAAAATTATGATTTACCCAGCACATATTTCATTAAGGCCAAAATTATTAAAGTATTAATTTGAGTTAAAATATTATAAATTATTTTAGTATTTTTTTAAGTTTGTGTTTATTAGAAACTAGGAGAATCTAGGAGATAAAAGACAAGCACAAATGAAAAATATTCAATATTGTATTTAGACAACCCAAAGTTCAATGAATACAAAACCTTGCATATATAGGCAAGGAAGGTGCAATCCACCTATGAGGTGAATGGACAAGTTCCCCAAGATGTGGCACAAATGGATAGAGAAGTGTCCTATAGGCGGCAACATTAGGAACACTTGGAGTGTGCAAACCAACAATCTCTATGACCAAGTCATCAACCTTATGTTCCAAGTGTTGAGTGACCTTTGAGGTGAAATTGAAAGACTGCCAACCTAAAAAAGGTATGTGCATGAGGTTAACCAAATAACTTGGTAACCTCTAGAGGTCTACAAGGTTGCACATTCGGTTAGACAATATGTCTAACCTCATTGGCCTAAGTACACTTAAGTATAGTGAATAGATTAATTATTCACACTAACAATGTTTCATTTTTATTTTTTAATATTAAACATGTGTAATAAATTTAAAGGTACAATTAATTTGTTTTTTTTTTTCAATGTATAATATGTCATTAATGATTCTTTTAACTTATTTGTTTCAATTTTGTGTTCAAGGAATATTATAATTTGTTATATAAAAATGTCTCCTTGCTTTTGAAGTATAAGTATCATTCTTACTTCTTACTTCAAAATTTCTTGCAAATATGACATAAGCAAAGGGCTCATTCAATTGTAAAAACTCATGCAAAGGGAAAAATTACAAAGATAATTTTTTTGGATTGAATTAGCCCTTTGCATGAGTTCTTAAGAGAGCTAAATGGAATTTAAATGGGTTAATTTTTATTTCACCTACAACACTCCCATGCCCAAAAGAACCCCTAGTACCTTTGCAATTTATTCATTCAATCTCAACATCTTCACTAAGAGAACACTCATTATTGTTTTTATTATTTTTTAGAAAACATAGTTGCAAGTGTAAACATAAAAAAAACACCACGTAAGTGTTTTTAGCAAATAAACAATGGCTAGTTCCAGTATTGGCATGGTGTGATGGTTTATATGTGGCATTGTTGTTCTTACCACCAAGGTTCAAACCCTGTTGGCGTGGTATTGTCGAATGGTTGTATCCAGTTCATAGCTCCAGTCAAAAGCGTTTACCCCTTGAATAAAAAAATAAAAAATAAACAATGGCTAGTAAAATTACCTCAAATGATATAGTTTTAAAGCTCTCTTATCCTTGTCTCACAAATTTCAAACTAACAAAATGAGGGAGTTTTTAATTTTTAGGTCTTAAAGTTTCTTTATTTTAGGTTTAGGATTATTGTAGAGGGGTTTGGGGGGCCTTGTGGGTTGCTTGCCACCCTTTTTCTTCTTATTTTTTTGTTTTTTAAATTACACTTTTTCTTCATTGAGCCATAAGGGACAACTAACACATCTCTAGGATAGTTGAGGGACATTTAGGCATCATCTAGCTATCCTAGTGAAGGCTAACCATCCCTTGTCATACCCTACCATTTCTATGAAGTATCAAGAATGATTCTCAAAAAAGAATATGGGACAACTCTAGGGACATTTCCTAGCTATTCCTACATCCCTAAAACATACTCGTTATAGGGATTTTTTAAATTATGTGAGGTACACCAAGAACATATAATATAAATTAAATATATAGTGCTTTTCATTAAAATTACCTAGTAATTATAGTAAAATATATTAAATAATAAATATATATCTCAATATCATCTATCCTCAAAATTCTCAAAGGACTCTTCATTCCTCTTTAGTTTTTCCTATTGTTAATAAGTTGGGACATAAAACACCAATTTTATTTAGAGATTTCCTAATAAGCTACAAAAATAATGAGAGAACATTTTGTATGGTAAACTCTTTCAATGACAAAATATCTTCTCAATTTTATTCTAAGAGGAATATATGCATAAACAACTTCCCACACATAAATATTTGCATAATGTAATGGGAGAATAATCATTATTTGAATCTTTTTAAAAAAAAATCCACTCAAATTGTTTTAAGAAACATGTGAACACATCGACACTATCCTATACACAAATCTTTACCAAGATTCCACTATAGGACCCTAGTGTTAATGTCTATATATTTTATAATTCATGTATTATTTTTATTTTTTATGTGTTCTATAGTTCTTTTGATGTATTATATTCCTAATCATGTTGTCCACTAAAAAGGTAGTTGGATTATGTGGGAAACAATGTATTTTTTAAAAAACTTCAACTTCTGTAATAAATTATTAAATTTAGAATTAAAATGTGTTTGGAACCATAAATTTAGGGTTCTTTTATATGAATATTTTAGACTTACCCCTCAATGAAATTTTTCAAGTGGCTTAACATGTGTTGCATTCTTGGAAGGTTAGTTAGTTGTCTACTCCTACCTTTCTCCCTACTCCTTTTCCTACTTATACAAGGAGCCTCATTGTACATTTCACATTACTATAATACACTTATGAATAGTGTTGACATATATATTTAAGAAAATTGTTTACTTTGTCTCAAATAGTATTTCCTAAAATTAGATAATACATTTTACTTATTAAACTTGACAATATTACTTTTATTTCTAGCTATGGGTCAACTGAAGAGGAAATTTGAATTTGAGGAACAAAGGAAATGATACCAAAGAAAATATTAGAAATGATAGAGGGAGAAAATAATAGATGTAGAAATGGATGAAAAAAAGAAAAGAAAAAGGAATGAAGCAAATAGAGCAAGAAATGCAAGACGAAGATTACAAGAAACAATAGAACAATTAGATGTACAAAAGAAGACATGAAGAAAGTACACACACCAAATCCAAATGGATTACTTGTCATTGATTTCAAAAAAATGAAACTTGTATTTCATAATCACTTAGAGTCCTACCATTCACCAACAATTTGTTATATTTCTGAAGAAAGTTACATTGAAACCAAAGTTGTTTGCACTTTAGAAGGTACTATCTATATAAGATCAAAACAAGAGAGAGGAATAAACATATTCTTAACTATAAATAATATGAATCTTGGACCCCAACCAGTTGAATTGACTATAAGTCCGATTTTACAAGTTAAACATGCAAGAGGTGGTCAATAAAAATATAGAAGATGCACAATAAGCTTTCCACAACATATTGAACAAATATCAAATATATTGCCACATTGTATTAAATATTTTCCAATCATTATAGTCTGAAGGAAAGATCAACGTGGCACATGTCACCACTTCACAATGAATAAGAACCATTTTTATACAACACTCAAGTACAAAATCATCTAGAATTTTCTTACTCATACGTCACAATCGATGGAAATGCTCTTCACACTTTACCTAAAATTTAGATCAAAATATTTTTGAACTTAGGACTGTGCATATTAAATTTCAATAAGATACAAATGATATAGCTTATGTCAAACCAATGATAGAGAATAATGAAGGTAATATATGCGAACATACTAAATCAATAGTTGCTTGGCAACCTAGTGCAAAAAAAGAGATGGACTTGATCCATGCATGGATGAACAACCCAAACATAGATCTAATGGAATTAATAGACTAACCAACAATTAGTGAATCCCCAATAAATGAATATGTTACATCATGGTTGCTTGATATGGCATTCCCAACATTATTTCCAAATGGTATATGTGATTGGTTAGAACCACAAATCAAGAAAATAAAGCTACATGAATATGTGAGGCACCTATATTGTTATAGACAATAGATTCAATAAACATTCAATATATTTTGATATTATTTGGAAAATATGATAATGAGACATCGTACACAAACATCAACTATAGTTTTTATGAAAATAAATCTCCACGAGATGTCTATCACAATAAATGAGCTTTATGAAGATGTGAAAATAATGCCACAGCCACAACTTGTTGATAGATTGATATAGTTCAAAACTTCTGTAAGGGGTACAAGATCATGTTGGACAAAATGTTGTGCATAATTGAGAAACATGCTGCATTATATTGGTACACACACCAATTTTTTTACATTGAGTGCAATTGATTTGTATTGGCCAGAATTACATGCATTAATATCATGTACATCAGTAATAACTCCAAGAGAAGCACAACTTTGGAGAAAAAAAATGTGATTGACTACCCACATATAGTTGTACAATACATGCACTTACGACACTCTCAATTCAAAAAAGAAATCATTAAAAAGGGAATGAATGTTCAAGACTATTGGTGTAGATATGAGTGGCAACATTGAGGTTCAACTCATGTACTTTTATGGATAAATGGAGAACCAAACATGGATACTATTGATTAGTCAAATGAAGAACAACAAATTGTTGTTGAAAGATATTTCAACTTGATTGTTCATGTATGGAATCCAAGACATGATACACATGAATGAAATATATAGGAAAACAAATAATATTGCATATCATTACCACAATTACAGTTGTTTTTGCATTCCAACAAATACAAAAAATTAATTGATTGTAATTAATATTGTGGGGATTTAAAAATTGTACTATGAATCCATGTCTTAAAAATAAAAGACAACTTGAAAAAACATATGTTCATAAGGACTAGGAGGAGATAACAAACACAGTAAAAAGACATACAATGTGTAGAGAGGGTGCATGTCTACCAAAAAAAGGATAAATGGTTTGTAGATAATCATTTATACAAACATCATTCAATTTATTGTTTAACAAATGCACTTCTCTAATAAATTAATTAAATATAAATTTATGTCAATGATAGAACTTATAGGTAAAATGCTCCATGGTTTTTAAATTTGCAAGGAGTGAAATATATGAAGATATAGAAACTAGTGAATTTATTTTGACCTTGCTAGAAATGATGATAGACTTAATTCACACAATCGCTACATTTTGCAACTAAGGAGAGAAAATATAGATTGGAAACCTGTTCTCTCAAAACATGTTGTCATTAAATATATTGCTACTTCTATGCATGCAGCAAATCAAAGAAAAAATTTGACACATACCAACAAATGTTAATCTATCTTGCACACATAGAAAATCCAAATGATGTAGCTGCAAAAGCTTATAGAAAACTACATATTGAAACAATAATAGAAAGAGATATTAGAGCTCAAGAAACAAGCCATATGTTATTAGAACTTTTGTTAGTTGGAAGTAGTAGAAGATTTATCAATCTAAGTGTATCAACTAAGTTTTTCAAATGTGTATTGTTGCATATTGAAAATAACAATGAAAAACAAACAATATCTTTCATTGATGCATACAAAAATAGGTCTACTGGTATGGAATCTATCTCATTAATTGATGTGAAAAAACCATGGATATATAATCCTAATCCAAAATAGAAAAAAAATGGAATGCAAGAAAAAAAACTATTACATGATAGTATTTCCTATATTTCTAGCTATTGCTATATATGATTCAAAAAAATGGTTTGAATTTTGCTTCTCAAAACTATTACTCTATAAACCATTTCATGATATTCGAAGAGATATTGGTCATAACAATGATGCAATGAGGGGCAGTGACAAAACAATCTTGGAAGTTGCTCTCTGTGGGGATCCTCAAGTGAAAAGTATGTTAATAGCTTGTTTTACATTTTACTCCTGAATAAGGGAATTTTGTTTAGTAGATTTTCATATTAGCTTAGCTTTAACAAAAAATTGATTGGACAATGATGTACTTTAGATCTATGAACTTTCTTAGCCCAAGTGTTGGGCAATATTTGGGATTGACTACTAAGGAAAATTCAACAATTGAGTATTCCAATCATAGTAGATATTGCATTACTCTCTAGGATAAAGGCCAACTTCAAAACATCAATAATACCCACAAACTTATATGTTTCATAAGGAGAAATTTTAGCTTTAATTGCTTGTGATTTCAGTGCTTTGAATTTATATATATATATATATATATATATATATATATAAATACTAACTTATAAGTATAAATAATGATTTATTGAAGTAATTTCATTTACTTGATTTAATTAATAAATTAATCAAATTTGATAAAAATATATTTATATAAATTTTTTATAAATGAATTGAAGAAAATGATATATAGATAGTCAAGAAAAAATAACCCTATCTATATTCTTTATTTATAATCTATCCAATTTTGTTTCAATAATAATAATAATAATATATTACCACTATGATCTACTTCAGGAGGATAAATCTTGACATGAATGGACATTCAAATGTGAATAACTATTTAGGTATGGATTAGTTTAACTGTACATGCAAAAAAAAGAAATATATGTTGAACTTAACAGAAATCTTATAGCTCTGAAAATTATCTATCAAATTAATCCTAAAAAACGATAGTGCATCTAAGGTATATTTTCTCTGCATCCATTTTTGTGTTTTCTAAGAACCTCTTTTATCATCTAATTGAATGGAAGAAGTTAAGCTTTGTTAAAATTCTATTTTTAAGGTGGAATGCATTACAAAACAATCAAGGCTTGGAAGTGTATCAAATAATTTTTTTTTTGTGTGTTTAATTATTTAACTTCCACATTTTTAATTGTTATATCCCTTTTCAATTTACTTGTGTTCCTTAAGAAGTTTGTTACTGGGTTTCAAAAGAGAAAAAAGCAGAGGTGTAAGCTAGCTAAAAAGCAACAAGAAAGGAAAGAAAAGAAGAAACACATTTCAGAAAGAAATTTTTTTAATCTTAAACCGTTAGATTAGCTTTTTGTTTATGTTTTGATATCCCATCAATGGATTAATCTTCATGTAATGAAGAATGTCACAAGATTCTCTTAAAAAAAGTGTACCACGCCAAACATGTCATTCATTCTCAAATGCTTGAAGTGAGTATGTACTTGGGTGGACCTCTAGACATTAGAGGATGCAACGACATGCTACTTTGAGCATGCCAATCCATTCTTGCATGCTTGCACCATATCAAGTACATCAATGCATTTCCACAAGCTTGACAACACCTCCATTAATGTGGTACATTTTTTTCTATAGACATACACCGCCCTTGAGTGTCTATGTGTAGTTAAGAACCATATTTGTTATCAAAAACAGTATTTCTAACTCCTAAAAGAAAAATATGGCCAATTTTATCACTTAACCCATATTTCTATCCAAATTGTATTTGAAATTTGAAATATTTTCCCCCTAGCTTTTAGCCAAGTATGGGTCCACTTTTGATCAACTTATTTTTTTATTAAATTTGGACTTTTTATTCACAATATATAGAATAAATATGTGGTAGTAAGATAGGGTATTATAATCGCAATTGATTGCACGACTATTGGACCCTGCACAACTACTAGCTCCTCTCCCTTAACACATAAAATATCTCTACCCAAATTACAATTGAAATTTGAAATATTTGCTTCTATCTTTTAACCAAAAATTTTGCTTACAAGATAAAACATAAATTTCATTGACCAAAATTTGCACAAGACCACCTTCATTAGGCTTTTACATTTTCACCAAGGCATCCATGACATCCATCTTGAGAACTGCTTGAAATTTCCATCAACTAAATAATAGAACAAATCCTTTCGCATCAATGACATTAGTGCCCATAAACTCCCTCCTATTACCTTGTTTCATTCAAATTTCATAGTAGAATGAATATTGATATTATCATTAGCACACACTTTTCTTGTGAAATGAAATCAGGTGATAAAAAAATGGGGTTTACATAGTATGCCCAGATGCAAATATCCAAGAAAGACATTCATGTTGGAGTTAATTTTGAGTGTTTATACTGTTATATGCAAGTAGTGATAACATATACATATGTGAAAAGAAGAATCTGAGATGAAAGTGAATACCACAACAACATTGAAAACAAATCTTAAGTGCACTTGCCTATTAGGGTTGCAAATGGGTTTAGAGAAAATAGACTGGTGTGAATATCATGCTTATAGTTAAAGTTCAGGATGTGCCTGGAAGAAATGAATTGTCAACTTACTTCGTAAATGGATATCTTATTTGTAAATTCAAATCTAAACTGTAGATGGAGCTAAATGGATTTAATTGAAGATAATTGATGCTGTAGAGATTCTATTTTTCCAGTGTAGCAAGATGTTTAGCTATTTTTAGCTTGTAGTTTCTTTAAAGCAATTTTTTAGTTTTAAAACTTTGCTTTATTCCTCAACGAATAATGCATGCTAAGCATGCTCTATTTTTTTGTTAGTATTTGCTAAGTTTAGTTGCTTAGTTTAGAAGATTTGATTTAAGCCTTCTTTTTGTGGGCAGTGTACTGTTTTTGGAGGTTGCATCTAAAACTCTATATATTTCCCTATTTTGTATTCATTTCTAATGCTGTAATAAACAATATAAAATTATGTTTTGAAATAGAGCAGAAGTTTGTCATTGAATGGTTTGTATATCTATGGGTTTTTATTTATGTTGAATATTGTTTAATGTCTGTTAATTCACTGGAAAAAATTCCTCTATGTTCTTGCTGTTATCTTTTTTCCTTTTCATGATTATTTTTATCAGCTGGCTATAAGAAATAGGGGGTTCAATTTTGAATCTACAATTGGTATCAGAGTAGGTATTTTCTTTTGGGTTTAAGATCTTGCAGTTGGAATTTTTCCAAAGATTAACATGTCGAATTTTAACAACTTGCCCATTCCAGAATTTTATGGAAATGAGTATGATTATTGGAGCATTAAAATGATGAATTTTTTTATAGGAAAAAATTTGTGGGAGATTGTTGAATCAAGTTATATAGAGCCAGCTGATTGGAATTCCCTCACAATGAATGAAAGAATAGCTAGAAAGGAGGCTAAGAAGAAGAATTTTCAAGCCTTGTTTCATATTCAAATAGCTCTAGATAAGAGTCTATTTCTGAGAATTACAGGTGCAATGATAATTGAGGATGCCTAGAAGACTCTAAAAGAAGCTTACCAAGGTAGTGATCAAGTCAAAGTTATCAAGTTGCAGACATTGAAGAGAGAATTTGAGAATTTAAAGATGTAAGAAGCTAAAAGTGAGTGAATATTGTGTCAAAGTTAAAGATGTGGTCAATAAGATGGCTACACTTAGTGAAATTGTGAACACCAAGATTATGATAAACTAAAGGTGTTGAGGACACACACCAAGATGGAATCATGTTACCATCATCATAGAAGAAAGCAAGGATTTGACAACCCTTTAGTTCGATCACCTCGTTGGATCTTTGATGTCACATGAAGAAAGACTAAAAGATTCTTTTGGAGAAAGTGTTGAGAAATCCTTTTCCTCCAAAGTACAAATCACAACGAATGAAGATGATAGCAATAGTAGCAAAAGTAATCAAGGCCAAGGAAAAGGTCAAAATTAGAATAATTCAAGAGGTAGAGGCAGACGTAGCTCAAGAGGATGAGGTGGTTCCAGAGGAAGAGGTAGAGGCGGATTTGATAAAAGGAATGTTCAATGTTACCATTGTAATAGGTATGGACAATTTGAAAAAGAATGTAGATTAATAGAAGGTAAAAGTGTTAATTATGCTCAAGAAGGTGATGAAAATACTCTAGATCATTTATTTTTATCTTATGCTAAAGGTGAAAATACTAGTAAAGATGTTTGATACCTAGATTCTGGATGCTCTAACCATATGTCAGGAAATGGGAAGTTGTTTTCAACAAAGGATGAAAGTTTCAAGCCAAAGATTCAGCTTGGTGATGGTAAATCATTGGAGGTTGCTACAAAAGGAGCTATGGAGGTCCACACAAAAGAAGGTATGAAGAGTGTTAAAGATATTTATTACACTCCTAAGTTAAAACATAATTTGTTAAGTGTTGGACAATTGTGTGAGAAGAACTATAGAGTTGTCTTTAAAAATAAGAAATGCACAATTTATGATAAGAGTCAGGGCAATAGAGTGGTCACAATTGCGCCTATGACAAAAAATGGGATGTTCCCATTGAGATTTGGTGAACATACCAACAACCTTGCCAATATGGCATATGAGGATAAAAGTTGGTTGTGGCATCTCAGGTACGAGCATTTAAATTTTCATAGTTTGAAGCTTCTTGTTGTCCCTCAGTATTATTTAGCATTAATGTCATAACACCAAGGTTGAGGTATCTGATTATGCACATGGTGATATTTCAGTTATGTTCTTCTTGCATGAGTTTATATATCCATGCTGGTCTATCTTGGTATTATCACCTGCATTTGACATATTTCAGTGGTTGGTATGTTTCACAGCTTGGCCTATGATCAGTTTGAAATACTAAAATCCATTTGCACATTTATTGACATATTAGTCAGATGCAGTGGTAAAGACTATATGCTAAGAATTATTCAAAAGGCATTGACACATTGTATTTTTAAGGCAACATATCATTCTTTAAAAAAAAAAAGCCTTGAATTATTGTGAGGAGTTCTTTGAAAAAGGTGGCAAATTGAATTTACTCAAAAAGCAAATAATAAAAGGAGGGAATGATAAAGTTTTTTTAAAGTCAAAGATTAAAAGAATCTTTGTATTGTCGGTGGTAATTATTTGTTTGTTGAATGGGAATTCTTTCCCATCATAATTCTCAGATGTGAAATTTCATTGTGATGGATTTAAAGTCTTTGAAGACTTGGATATGCATCATCGATGTTTGATTCATTTTGTTAGGGTTGATTACCCTAATCATGGCGCTGGTAAAAAGGAAAGCTTGTTTCAGAATTTGTTTGCAAGGGTCTTTGAAAAAAAAACAGAAAGAGCCCGAGCCTATTTCATTATTGTTTTTGTTAAAAGAGCTCTCTCGAGCTAGGGCTTGGTCTGAAACAGTTAGGGCATTAAAATTCTTGGCATGGCATGACAGTTTTGGAAGGAAATGTGTTGGACTCGAGCATGATCATGGCAGTTGGTATATCAGGTGCTATGTTTCAATACACAGTTTCTTATTTATTATCTTAAGCAAAACAAAGCAAATGTTTATGCTTTTATTAATGACACTGTGCACTAATCTCTTGTTCGGGCTGTTGTAACAAATGAACTTTTTGCACTAAAACTGTGGTATGTTTTCTTGTATAAAGGGGTTTTGTGGCTTCTGAGATAGAGCGGTTGTTAATGATTTGGTTGTTTGTTTGGACACTTGGGTCTAGGTAATATTTTGTTTTCTTCATTACTTCACAGGTTTCCTAGCAGTTATTTTTTAAAGGTTGTTGTGTCAAGTTTGTTTAAAGAAGTAAAACAAGAGAAATTGTTTTTGATTACCCTTATGTCGGGTCTGCTAATACATGTTCTTTTTGTTGTTAAAAAGAGTAAAAACAACCAAGTCATGGTCGGACCTGTTGTTGAGGATTAAGGGTTTGTCTTTTACAAAATGCTTCTTTCTTTAAAAACCTCACTTCAGGTCTTTCGTGATAAGGGTATTTGTCTTGTAAAATATCATATGTTTTCCTTTGATTAGAAAACCCTGTCATTGTTTATGGTTTGTTGGCTCTACAGATTATGTGGCAATTAAGCAAGTTTGTTTACTAAGGAATTATAGTTGAAGACTTGCATTAAAGGATCTGTTTTTGTAACTGGCAAGGGCAGTTTCAGATACGGTTTCTGATGGAAGTTGCTCATACAATTTTCAAACAGTTTCTTTGCTTCAAAACAGAGATCATATAAAATGTTTTGTAATGCTCATTAAAGAGATTGATGAGAGGTTTTGAAAATTACTGAATATATCATTCAGAAAAGACAATATATATATTGGTTTTGTAATTTGGCACATTGGAACTCTGATTCTGAAGTCATGACAGAACAGAGTATGTAATTAGAGAAACGGAGATCAACTTTGTATTCAAATTGCTTCATATTTGTACATTTTCCACAAGACTATCAGTGAGATAGCATTATAAGACT